>JAJHUR010094905.1:0-13878 GCA_027495735.1 Lutjanus campechanus | reverse complement strand
GGCTGGCTCTGTGATCGGAGGAAGGATGGACTCTCTGGAGGAAGTTGTGGAGAGAAACACATTGAGGACGGTGGAGGCCATCCTAAACAACATGGATCATCCACTGCATAACACCTTGATGGATCAAAGAAATAATGGTGGTGGAAGGCTCCTCTCTCTTCGTTGTAGGACAGAGAGATACAGAAGATCTTTCATACCAACTGCCATCAGACTCTATAATTCTTATACTAATAGATGAGACTACTACAGACAAATGAATTTCCCCTTGGGGATTAATAAAGTATTTCTATTCTATTCTATTCTATTCTATATAGTTCTGTTACATATATTACATATGTTAACTTACGTAATAACATACTTATTTTAACCTCAAATCTTCATTTTCTAAATCTAATGCTTAGCTCTCCTAGTTTTGTTGCATAATCCTAAACAAGTAGTTTGTGTGCCTTTATTTTGAAAGTCTTATGCTCATTTGCAGTGGTAAATGCAGCTTATTAGTTTGAAGCCCAGGCCATTGAACAAGTGGAGAGTTGGGAGTGAGAACATGCTGTAATACATCGCAATATTCATACATCGTAACAGTCATACTTCATAAAAGGTAGATGCACTTTGAACAATGCTGCAAACTCCACATCCACTATCAAAGTGTGTTTCCAGGTTTTGAGGTGCATGACTGTATATGTGAAAAAAAAGTTTTTTAAAAGCCTTTTGTGACTCCAGAGGAAGCTGTGTCAAGACATAAGTATTTATTTTTTTTACAAATTTAAAGATTTTGTAGAGCAACAATAATTAAACTGTTGATGGTGGACGATTTTGATCATTTTTAAAAACTCAATCTTGTAATAAAAGTGCAATGCTAAGTCAGTGGAGTACACTTTTAACCAAATAGAGAATATGAATAATCCAGTATTTGAAAGCTCTGACTGAGTTTTCTCTGTTTTTTTTTCTCCACTTGTATCTCCACTATCTCTACATCTCTGAAAGCATCCAGCCATAACACTGAGATGCCCCACATAAAGTGTAAGATAACGAGATAACTCAAAACGTGGGCAGAGATAACCGCAGACCACAAATGTGACAGTGTGTGGCCTAAAGCTGCACACACACACACGCACACACACACACGCGCACACACACACACACACACACACACACACAAACACACAACCCTTATTTATCAGTCAAATGTAGCAGTGTTCCCTCTGTCTGAGCCTGTAGAGAGATTATCTACGCCCAAATCTTGAAGCTATTTGACCCTCACAATTCTGGATAGATTCTCGAGCCTGCAAGTTCAGTATGCGAGATACATAAAACCTCCTCTTTACTTCCCACCGTTGAACAAGATATTACATTCAAATTATAGCTACTGTGACAAGGCATATAACGTAACAAAAACTGTGAATCACTGCAACCATGAGAGGTCCCTGAACATACAGTCATACATGTGCACAACAAATATCGGGTTGATGGGCCCAGTTTTATGTGGAATTAGCTGTGAACAGTAGCTCCAGTTCTGTTGGTCATGCATAGACACATGCACAAACGACTGATCACATGATCACTACTGATCACTACTGCTCCAAATACCCATTGCTCCAAAGATACACACTCTACCTGTGGTTGTATGGGTTTAGGGGTTAGAGTTGGTGCGAACACGCCCATGTGTGCAATGTTTTTTTCAGGGTAACTAACTGTTAGACAAATGCACTTTCAGTCCAATAGGACTTTTTTTTTTTTTTAACTATTAGGGTTTTGAAATGAACTATTGAGGTTTGGCACCCAAATCAAACGCATGATTATTAGTAGGCAGGTCGGGTGAAAAGGAAAAGGGGCTTTGCACTCCCTCTAGCCCAATTCTGTGCCAGATGAAGCGTAACGCACCAAGAGACACTAGGAAGGTATAGCACCAGATTTGTCCATGTGGATGGAGCTGCAGCTCACTCCAACAATTTATCCCAAAACCCCAGTACTCCAAAAAATATCCCATTGGAACAAAAGTCCATTTGTCCGGCCTGTTATCCCGAAAACAAATGCCCACCGTTCCAAAGCATTGCTCCCACAATACACACTCTACCTGCAGTGGTTAGAATTAGGGGTTAGGGTTGGTGTATTACTGCAGGGAGAGTGTGTATTTTCGGAGCAATGGGCCTGTGTGTGCAATGTTTTTTGGTTTTTTTTTTGGAGTATCTGGCTGTATGGCAAATGCGCTTTCAGTCCAATGGGACATTTTTTGAACTATAAGATTTTGGGAATAATGGACCATCAGAACAATGCATATGGCACACAGATCAAATGCAAGGTTATTGGTAGTCAGGCAGGGGGGTTGTGCTCCCTCTTGCCAAATTCTGTGCCAGGCAAGCAAAGTTAGACACTTTATGCATGAAAATTGCTTAATGAGTGCTTGTGGGTTAAACCATAGGAAGAACATAATGTACCAAGCAGCAATAGGGAGGCAGCACCAAATCTGAGATTTGTCCATGTGGATGGAGCTACAGAACACTCCAGCAAATTACTCTGAAAGCCCAATAGTCCAAAAAAATGTCCAGTTGGACTGAAAGCTCATGTGTTCAGCAAATGCCCACTGCTCCAAAGCATCATTGTTCCAAAAATCCACTCTACCTGCAGTGGTTAGAGTTAGGGGTTAGTGATGGTGTGTTACTGCAGGGAGGGTGAATATTTTCAGAGCAAAGGGCCTGTATGTGCAATGTTTTTTTTAATTTTTATTTTTTTCTTTTGGAGTAAGTTTGGACAATGCGCTTTTAGTCCAATGGGACATTTTTTTCAACTATTGAGGTTTTGGTGTAATGGGCCGTCAGAACAATGCATGGCGGCCAAATCAAACACACAGCTTTGTGCTTGTTGATAGATATGCATAATAATAATGACAGTAAGAGACGAGCTTGATATAATAATTTGGGTGTGTTTTCTAGGCCAGCAGCAGCCTGACTGTGTCGCTGCTCAGCCTGAACCTTCTGGCCTATTGTTTGTGTACCACCCTGCCAACTGACCGGACGTTTACCTCCATTACCTCGCCATGTTTACCTCCACAGTCGGCCCAGAATAACCTGTCACTCAGCAGCCACTATTCACCCATTTCCTCCAATAGCGTGACTCTGCCGTACGAGGGGGCGGGAACTGTATTAAAACAGGATAGAATGAGGAAAACAAGATGTGACAGAGAGGAGGGTTTCACAAAGGACAGGAAACACAGAGACATGTCAAAGAGAACAGGAGGGAGAGATGGAGGGAGCGATAGAAGGAGGAGAGTCGAGTCGGTGGGTGGGTGGGGGGGGGCTAAAAGAGAGAGGTGAATGAGGCAGAGGGAGAATACAAGAGAGGAGGAAGAAAACTGGAAGGACAGAGCAAAAAAGCCCAGATGGAGTAATGAAAGAAGTAAAGAAACGGAAGAGAGAGGGACAAAAAAAAAATACTCCTCCTTCAGCTTTGAAGTCCACTTTTAGATCCAAAGTGGTTTGTTGTGATTATGATATGATTTGATAAACAGTGGTGGCTCGCTGTGCGTGCCACAGACAGATGAAGTGATGAAAGTTTTTTAATAACAGAAGTGAGTCAAAGCTTTTGGTTTTTAACAGCATTAGTCAGCAAACTGACAGACGCAGCTTTGATCTCCAGCGTTGATTCTCTGCGTCCAAAACTGAGGACAGTATTACATTCATCTAATCGTTTAAAAAAATATACTACTGTAAGTGAATAAACATTTTATTCACGTATTAATAGTTGGCGAGATTGGAAATATTCAAATATCAGAATGAAGGAGCACTTTGCAAATCATGTAATACTTAATATTTGTATTTTGCAAATAAGTTCAGCAAATAAGCTGTAAAGGGACAGTTGGCCCCCAAAACAAAAATACACATATCTGTCTTTTCTCCAGTATAATGGGTCTAAATGGCACTTAGGAACTACTTTCTGTCTCATAGAAAGAAATTAGTTCCGGTAAATTCTAATGTAGTTCTAGTAGATTCTATAGTTCCAACATGAAACTGCTCACGACAAGGTCTGTGGATTATCTTGAGTAAGTGGGTCATGAATTTTGGAAAGAGACACTGCTTTTGAAATTTTCAAAAATATATATATATTTTTTTTTGTGCTTTGAGCACCACAAGCCAAGTGCTATTTAATCCCATGAGACTGGAGAGAAGGCAGACACCTCGACAGCTGATATCTCCAAAACTCTGCAACTCTCACCAAAAAAAAATCTAGATGATACATACAGTAACACTACAGAGGAAAAAATGTGTATTTTTGATTTTGTGAACTGTCCCTTTAAAGGTACACATTAAAATAAACTAAATGTTATTGCATTCTAAAGCCATCAAGTAATCCATAAACTGGCCAGAATTAAAAACTGCTTAATAGCTGCCATGTCAAAAATATTTAGATAACATCTACACCATCTAATGGGGGCTTTTGATTTGATTCCACTGGGCATGGCTGCATCACGTTACGGCAGCACTGCAGCCATGGGAGCTGATTGCGGCTATTCTCCACAATGCTTGTGATTCCACCAGAGGCGCCACAGCGCGTCCCGACTGTCTGCTCAGCTCTGTGGAGAATACGCACAAAGTCTATTTTTGATGAATGCTGCGTGAATCTGCACAGAGCAGATCAAGTGGGCAGGAAGTCAGACACAGAAACAGCATTAAGAATACGGTCAGTTTTCAGAATCAAAGATCATGAGCAGGCAAAGACAAGACAAATGACAAAATCATCAAAATGTGAGCAAATAAACATGATCACGTTAGCAAAACGCTCGGCTTCTGAAACAGTGCTGTTGTGACAGGAAGGCTTTTGGTGGACAGATGAAAACAGTAATCAGTATGTTTTTATTAACAATGAAAAAACACTATATTTAATGTATAAGACTGCTCAGGATGTTGCATAACCATTTTTGGAGTTGACCCTTAGCCTTACAGAGAGTTTGAGTGTCTTTCAGCTGTTCTGGTTCACTCTCACCGCTTTCATCAACCTTGTTTCTAGTAGCAGCAGGCAGCTGTTCTCAGTGAAGAATCTCTAAAAATCCACTGCACACTACCTACAAAGCACATTGACAGATCTTGATCAGCCCCTGGTGGCTGGCTACAGCATACGTAATAAACCCTGCCCACTCCATGTTAATAGATAGGACATAGACAAAACCAAAAAGTCAAAGTAAATGTCAAATAAAATTTTCCAAAGGTGGTTTCTGTCATTTGATCTAGTTCCTGTTACACCAATGTTCTCGTGTTCATTTTTCTGATCAATTTGGTATTAATTCTTTCTTTGATGCTATAAAAAGTGTGTTTCACATCATGATTGACAGCTGAACCCTGCTCGCAATGGAGTCAAACCCTGATCACTGCTGCACAGACAGACACGCTTAAAGACTCGCTGGTGAACATAGTGAAGCATTTAGCAGCTGATTCCCTCAGGAGTTGGTGGAGACCAAAAGCAGAGCTGAAACAGAATGAATATTGGACTTTCATTCATCAGGTGGACACAAACATGACTCTAAATGAATGCTAATATTGCTTATTATGTGACCTAAAGTACAACTACACTAAACATCGCATTTTCTCTGCCGCAAAAGAACCCTTGAGGGCATTTACCCACATTTCGTTCACTGCAAGGGCACCCTAGAGGGCACTTTATAATGTTTTATCTGCTATGGGGGCATCTAAGAGGGCACTTTTGCAGCATTTTTTCACACATTGGGGCACCAGCAGGCTTGCCTTCCCCCTAAGTCCACCAGTGATCAAAACAATATAATAACATTGATTTGCCAGCAGCCAAAACTAAACAAAATTATTGCAAAGACATCCCTGTACACAAACACACACAAACGAAAAACAAGCAGTATTTACTGCATGTGATGGTTAACTTCTTCAGAAAAGTATCAATCAAAGGCAGGTATATCTGCAGGCTTTGCAATGTAAATGTTCTTTACAGGCTTCACACATTTCAGACTCACAGATGAAGGTAGCATACGCAAAAGTAATCTAAAGCCAGAAGGGAATATTTTCCAAATACTATAATGGGGTCTTTAAGGTTTAGTGGAGTTTAGTGCAAGTCTCATGATATTCAGACAGCCTCAGTATTGCATGTTAACACAGTGAAGATAAGGTACTTTGTATGGCTTGTTTGACGTAGACTCAGTGTTTTGTAACATAAGAGTGACAGAGGTAGGATGTGTCTTGATGGTTATCAAGCATGCTGGCCAATACACACAGACATTTAGTGGAATTTTTTGCCCCCAGCTCTCGGATGTATTGTAACATATCTGCGTGTGCCAGTAGAGGAATACAGAAATGGGATGAAAGTGGTCTGTCAACACCAACAACAGGCTCTCGGTGAGCTTGGAGTCTGGTTTTTAGCTGCGTTGGCCAACCGACTGACAGACAGAGCTTTGAAGCTGTGGCTTCAGCACTCAGCACCACAATAAGACTTATTTGGAAAGAGATTTGAGAAAAACTCAAGTTGCTCGGAGTTTTACTTGAGCAAATGTGTTTTGTGTTTTTTTCAGAAATACTGTCTTGAGACACGAGTTACAAAAACTCCTCTATATCCTCACATGTAAAACTTATTTTCCTGCCATGTGTCGTTAACATCTGCACTGACATGTGAGTCTGTAATTAACATGGAAAAATGAAGTAAGGTATCAAATTATGGACAAATCTCAAGGCTAAAACATTTCAACACAACTGCACATGAACAATGAAAGTGATGTGTAAGATCAAATTGTTTTCAACCACAAACACTATTTTATTTTATTTTTTATTAAGGAAGAGGTCATTTAAAGTCCAGGTCTGCAAGACACTTGAGAACATAAATCATATTTACATAAATATATAATAATACACATACGACTCAAATAAATGAATTATGACCACTTGAACAAACAATGTCACACACACTCAAGACTGAGTGTTATATTAACCATACACATTGTCAGAGCATCAAATGGTCTAGTGATTTGAAATACTGTTTCGAACATTTATGAATATCCTGCTCGACTACAAACACTTTTAAGTATAACTCACTGGCTGCATGGGGACTGCCCATTATTCTTAAAGTCTGAAAAATGTTTCATTGCTTTGAAGGCCCACTGCTCTGAAAATACATGCTCTCCCTGCAACTGACCCTTTGCTAAACCCCGCCTCCAAACAGCAACTGTCGCAATTGTAACCAGAGCTGTCAAGCTTTCCTTTTCTCTCGATGTTAAAGGTGTGCAGGAGGCTCTGAGAACAGTGATAGTTGGCGTTTCGTGAGTCTGGACGGTGGGGTCTTATAGCCTCTCAAAGATGTGTAACAACTAACTAGCTAACTAACGCTAGCATACTAGCTGTAGTCACCTTACCACCAGCCAAACTTATTAGATAGCACTGCATCTGCATTTGTTCTCTGGGGGGTTGAGGAGGAGGATGTGGGCTGTTGCAGAATCAAAGTGGGCCGATGACGATGCATCTCTCTCTGGCTCAATGCGTCAAGTCTAATCCAGGTCAGCTTAGCTCTTATACTGGCTGTCTGTCCGGCTGGTCTGGCTGGGTGACCTGTCTTAAGGTCCGCTGCGCTAATCGAGTCCCTGCACTTTGTTTTCCCACGTTAATGAGTGTATTTCTGTCATCTATCGTGTAGATATACCTGCTGTATTTTACCATCCGACCAATGTTTGCTGAGATGTAAGCTAGCTTTAACCTCAGTCTTTTAGCGTTAATATTATATCACACATGCAGCTGTCAGGTAACTTAACACTTCCACAGGGTTCTTGTTTTAAAACATGTCCGATGGAAACATTAAGATGTCTGCTGGAGAAGGACTTCTCAGCCAACTCAAGTGTTAGCAGTAGCTTACATCAGTCAGCTACGCGTGAACACAACACACAAATCTGCTTGTGAGTCGGTATTTTAGCCGACATTAGCTAGAAATGAGAAGCTGCTTTTCTTTACGTCTCAAAGGAATCGAATACCTCATGTTTCAACAATTACTACCAATTTCGATGTTAAATCTGCAACCGTTATCACTGTAAACTGCATAAATACAGTGCAAGAATGAAAAGTTTGGTGGGCATAGCAACAGTAACTAAGGAGGGTGGTACTAAGCGAAGGGTCAATTGTTCAGTGACTGCCGGCCCTTTCCATGGTGCTGAATCAGCAGGGTTTTTGCCCTATGGATGTTACGAAACCATGCTTCGGTACCAAGTCAATAGTCGGGTGGAACGATTCATTGATCTGAATCAATATATCAATTTGATGTTAAAAGATCCAATGTGTTCAATGCAAAGTGAAAATGTTGATCTATATCATCATCTTTAAGATATACCTTTATTTTGAAACTCCCATGGCATGCCTGTGTCACAAATGTCTGGAAGAGTTCAGTCATAAATTTGTATATTTCAATTCTAATAATAATATATATGACAAATATTGGTCGACAATGAAAATCTTTAGTCCAGGGCAGCTCTAGAGTTGCAATACCCAGCATTAGCTGTTGCACAAATGGGATTTTTTTTAAAACTTATTTTTATAACTTTTGGTGCTTCAGAATACAGGACAATGGCATGACAGTGACTCAAAAAGTAGTCAAGGTGATAAAAGAGCTGCTTTTCTGGAGAGTTGATGTACATCAAAGCTGGGAAGTGAGACTAGTGTATCCTGACACCACTAGTGTGTGGGTTTACATTAAAAACACTGGATGCTAGCACTTTGACACGCATCATCTGCTGGCACAAATTGCCCTTTAGAAGTGGTCATAGGATTTCTCCAAATCATATATTAGCTGGAGACTACATTGCCTTTGTCTCACTTTCAGCGTGAAATGAATATTTCCCCGTGGATGCTGTGAGTGCAGAAACCCTCAGCTTGCAGGTCTGATAACTTATATGAGAATATAGTAAAAACAGTGAAATGTCGTCTTTTAAGCTTCACCAGACAAATGACAGCTCGATCCATAATTCATGATATGAGTATTTGAGTGGCTACATCAAAGGGACTGTAAAGGCTATTTGTGTTGCAATAAAACCGCTGAAATCCAGAGGCTTCGGCTGACCACGGTAATCTCAGTAGAATGCTAGCACGCTAGCTAGCCTCTGAGGAGAAAACACGGCTTCCTTTGGAGCAGTGAGGGAGGTTTGACTGAAACAGAGAACCCGTGAGTTTTGACTGCAGATGACGGCTGAAGAAAACACATCAGAACGTGATAAAATCTCGGCTAAATTTAGGTTTTCGTGAGTGACTGGTCACCTACCATAACTGAGCTAATCTTTGACCCTTAAACTTTAGATGTTATGTCTCCTCATCATCTTCCCCAACCTGATCCAGTTAACTACGTCCTGATGATTCTGGAAGATGAGGTCAAAGAGCAACTGCCTCCTTTACTTTCCTCTTTTTCCTCCTCCTTCATCACTCTTTCAGTCCATCTACTCTGTACAACTTGAGAGCTTCAGAGAGCCAATTACACTAATCAATGGCAGAGCAGCAGTCTGCAGATGTAGAAAGAAGATGTAGGAGTAGAATTAAAAAAAGCAGGACCCCTTTCTGAGATGCTGTTCATTAAGTAAAATGTGACAGCAGGGTGATATATCAGTCTCATGTCTGAATAAATGCCTGTAAAAGTGAAAATGGAAGTCTAGGTGGGTCGGACTGAGCGACCATGTTCAGGGGCATATCCAGACTTTTTTTGACCTGGGTGGCCCAAGTGGGGCACTAACTCATGCAGGGGGGGCATGACGCATGAGCATGTGTCCACAGGCATGTACACACATTACTCATATCTACTTTAATTACAAACATTACATTATTTCTTACATTTGTTTGTTTTTTTTGTTTTTTTAAAAAAAGATAAATAGCCCCATGAGAGTGCTTCCATACTTTTTTCTTTAAGTTCTAGAAAAGAAATTGTACCTGCATTGTACCTCTTTCCTCAGGCTGTAAAAAAAATCATCCTCAACACTCCACCATGAAAAATATGTTTATGATTTATTATTTAAATAAATTCACCTTGTAGAAAAAATAGGCTACATACAAAAGAAACAATACACATTTTTCTTTACAGTTAGTATTCAATTAGTTAATTAAAAGTTAATACTTTGTAAGAAATGTTAAATGTTATAAAAGTTAATCAGTGTGAGTTAAGTGTTGTTAGTTCAACTTTATATCTTAAGTGTATTAAACATGTTTTTTCATGTACAACTGAATTAATATGAAGTTTAATTGACTCGAAAAGTTTGTGTTTTGTTTGAATAATTACCAAATTACCTCAATTTGTTTTTTCCAACTCAGTCAACTTAAAATTTAAATTAGGCAACCCAGACATGAACCTTTCTAAGTTAAAACAAATAGTTTATTTTTACAGTGTATGAAACCAGCAATGTTAAATAAAGCACGTGTATAAGTAGCTATAGAGCATGAGGATGAATACCGGCAGGGAAGACGGCTACATGTGGACACGCACTTCAGCCTTAATGACCTCACTAAGATGGTTTTGAACCACAGGACGACCTCCATTACTGTATCTGTTAATGGAAATCCTAATAAAACCAAACTGAATGAAATCCCTGCAGGTCCAGAAATGGCTCCAGAAATGGCTCCCCGAGGCCCAGGAAACATCAGTTTCCCTTGATGATGTCATTTCCTTCTCTGTCAGAGTAGACCACCATCCAGCCTCACGTCGTGTCGCAGCGTAGAACGCAAGTCATCTGTCATTGGCCTGTGATGCTAATGAGGCCCAGATGTGGCACTCCTCTGGTTCCACCGGGCCACGCCCCCTCATCCGCTGTTGTCACGTCAGTACAGTACCCAGAGTCCCGCTGTTTATTTTGGTTGTCCCGGTGATGGGGTACTGTAGCTGAGATGAAAGAGGAGCTGGAGTTGATAGGGAGAGCAGAGACAGACAAACAAACATGTACGTGCACGTATACGCATAATGGGCTGGTTGGCCGGCGGTCAGTTACAGCACCTCTCCAGTTTGCTTTCATATAAAGTTTTTGTGTGAGTAGAGAAGGAAAATGTGCCAAATTTTTATGATTCTCTGCAGTTGATGTGAAACAGAAAGTGGGGCTTGTGTGACCGAAACAGGTAAAAGTGTAACAATCGTGATAATGAGTACAGGCACTAAATGTGCAGTCATGACAGAACTGACTCCCCATCTATTTAATTCAAGAGGGTAGCGAATACATCTCATTTGCACATTTTTTTCACTTGCCAAAACGTTTTTTTTTCTCCACACCAGTTTCACAAATGAAAAACAGTAACTCTGAAAAATGATTGTGGCAAAACATTTTTTTGTCACCTGTTCTTAACGATTGTGTAAAGCAACAATAAATGTGCGTTCTGAGTTTGTTATTGTTAGGGAATTTTCCATTCTCTAGTGGTTATGCTAAGGCCTTTGAGCCATACCATTAAGATACCCGTTTTAACCTTTGACAGACTCTCCTTTCGGATAAACAAGTGAACAACCTGATAGTGTCGCTATGGTAGCTGACGTCGAAGAGGTGTTTGTCTTGTCTCTCTGACCGGAGAAGACGAAAACTGTAATCTGTTTTGGTTAACACTGACCCTGAGCTGTAGAGCCAGAGGTGCTGAACAGTCTCATGGTGTGTCCCAAATCGCACACTTCCCTCAGTACACTGCAAATCAGTGCACTGTAAAGAAGTGTACTGAGTTGGACAGTACTCAATTTTCGACAGGTTAGTACTGTCCCAAATCAAACACTGCCGTTGCGCACTTACCGGATGATGCAATAGCTTCTTTCTTCTTCTACCTTTTAAAGTCTGATTGCAACTCGCCGTTTTAGTCTGTTGCCGACACTTGACATTTATTTTGACATTTTTCTTATCAAAGCGAGCATGTTTTGTTGATATTGTTTTGTTTTGTGTGTACAATGAGTGTCTTTTCAAGATATTTATGCCGGTATCAACTCCGTAGACGTCTCATCCTCATCCTCCTTGCTGCAAATGTAGGTATATTTAACCTAATAAGCTATGCTTCAGTTAAACCATACGTTTTTAACTGTATTGTAACATTATATTGTCTCTAAGGACTATAATCATAACGACAAAATAGTGTATGCCATTTGAAAAATAGTAACGTACTTCCGCTACGTCACTAAGATGGCGGCCGTTGAGTGTGGAAAGTGTCCATCGATCCACACTCAATTTTTCGGCCGTTTGAGTGTGCCAATGCAGTGCGCTTAGTGCACTAGATTTTCGCACACTGCTCAGTGTGAACGCACTTATGTACTCAAAATATTAAGTGTAAGTGCAGAAGTGCGCGATTTGGGACACACCATCAGACTTTGTGTATTCATAATTCCTGTGTTTGCATATTCAGACCAATAAGCTAACTCAACGTGTTGGGTCTGACCTTATTTGGGCATAGGTTCATCATGGCATTTTCTGTGAATGCTTAAAGACTATCCCGGAGGACAGAAACGCCAGAATTGAAGGGAACATCAATGCCAACTGTGTACTGGTTATTCCTTCATTCTCCTTGGCCAAGTATTTCTAAACCAGTTTCAATGTAAGACATATTGGACTCCTGAATACTTCTTCCTTCGGATATATGGGTATTGGAATAAAATTAGTTCTCAAAATCATGAAAAAATAAACAGTTTTCTCTGTAAAGGAAAAGGTGAGTTTTTCTTCTAAACACAGTGTACATGTTGGAAATATGTTGCTGAAAGTGTGAAAAGACTGAGAACTATGTAGTACTGAATTGTGGAGTTAGACTGTTAAACTGTTGCTCATAGTTTCTTCAGGATTTTTTGGGTGGACCTGAAACATGGCTCGGAGTCGTGCCCGAGCCGTGGTCCCCCAACATAATATAAGCCCCACAAACGGTCACATGATCGACACCGCCTCCCCCTCTCTTCCGCGCCTTAAGCGACTCTCTCAGTCCAAATCAGCCCAGCAGTTCACTTCAGTTCCAAAAATCCGACACAGAAGGAGGAAAAACACCATCCTGTCACCGTCCCCTGGCTCTGGTGGCTCAGACATATTTGGACATGTCCAATAAAGCTGCTAGGAGCGTCCATGTTTCAGGTTGTGGTGGTGTTTGACGCTGAGACAGCAGAGTGGACACGCCCCCAGCGTTTCAGAGCAGAGAAAACTGCTCATTTTTTCCACGATGTTGAGACCTAATTTTATACATGCAATTTCTTCATCATTCAAATTTGGCTGGGTGGTTAATAACGCATGTTTCTGTGGTGTGACAAACTCAGAGCACTTACTTATTGTTGCTTCAGACACTCTTTAATGACTTATAGAGTAAATAGAGTTAAGATAGTAATGATGAGTATTATAACTCTGCAGGGGGAGGTGAAAACCTGCCATCTTAATGAGAACACAGTAACTGAATACAGAACATACAATAATTGTAAAGTCATGCTGCATGTATGAATCCAGTCTTTTAGGTCCTTTTTTCCTCAACCACACAGCATCTACTGTGCCATGTGAGACGTTTCAGTGCTGGAAAATCACTTACAATCTATGTATTTGTCAAAAAAAAGTTTAAAAGGGCAGTTTATGAACATTGTCACAGTAACACACCATGCGCAGGCACACACACACGCACATAGACACACACTGACTTCCTTAATTGTAACCGTCTGTATAGTTTCCAGCATGGAGAGTGAAAGGACCACCATCTTCCAGTCCTGTCCTTCCATCCATACTACCTGTCACAACTACACACTTCCTGTCAGGCTCAGGTAACCAATGGAAACATGGAAGCTGGCAAGGAAAGTGGTCTCTCCCTCTTTCTCACACACAAACACACACACAGTCACATCCAATCTTTCAGCAGTGGCTCTCCCTGACATCAAGCTAAGTAATCTCAGATGCGCGCACACACACACACACACACACACACACACCTGTCTCTT
>JAJHUR010094903.1:0-15764 GCA_027495735.1 Lutjanus campechanus | reverse complement strand
GCTGCACGATCTAATTATTCTGTCCCTGTTCAAGTAAACATAGGGCTACAGGCTAAAAAGTAGCGTGCAGCAGAGAGATGGCCAGCGAGCCATGGACAGGAAAATGTCGAAAAGTAACGGAGCGGACAAACAAAAAAACAAGATAAAAGACAGAAGCAGGCATTAGAGGTACAGGCCTCCAGTGTAAAGCTGTTTGTTTCATTCTCTTTAATTATATTCTGTCCTGCTGAAAGATGATAAACATCTTCTTATCTTATTTGGCGTGTTTAACACCCAGTGCGACAGTGTGGCTCACTGATGTGTTTTTAAGAGAAATTGGACAAACATGGAGCTCTGTGGCACAGAGGAAGAAGATACATCAGGCTGTGATACACACACACTATTTTTTGGAAGCGTCCAATCTTGAGAATTGGGACAAATCATGTCCTACAAAAAAAAGCTTTAAAAATGATTAATACCAACAATCTAATTCCATTTTTTTTGGCAAAAATGTATTCTTTAAGGAGCTATTTATATGGAATATATGTCATATATGAAATGTTTTGGCTTGGTTATATATCTTTTTCATTTCTAAACTTGCTCTGTCCCAGAAAACAGTCGTGTCCCAGACAAGAATTCACAACTTCACACAATTTTAAAAATGTGTTAAAAACCTTCAAAATCTAAAACTGCTGATAACATGGGTATAAAACAGTGCTGTTATAATCATCTTTGTTTTAAGATGGATTATTTATGAAAATGTTGGCCCTTTAAAGTTGTGTCCCAGATTTTTATCAACTCAGGCATAAAAAGGGTTATCTACTGTATACCCAAAGGACCCCTGTTTCACTTCCTGGTTTAATAAAGAAATTGCTTAAAATGTATATTTTGATTAGTATTAAGAGAACTCTGAGTGACTTTGAAAATGAAAATGGCTGCTCACTACGAATATGCTGTGAAATGACAAAAAGTAATTTGTTATCAAGAGTTATGTCTAAATTTATTTAAAAAATGTAATCACTTTAAAGTTTAATCAACAAATGTTTGATCTTTTAAAACATATTTTGCAGCATAACTGAAGAGTGAAAATCAAAACCCCCTAAAAAAAAACTACAGTTTGGTCCCAATTCTCAAGAGTGAGTGCTGGTTCTGACAGAAAATTGCTGGTCTTACTTTCGGCGGGAAGGACTCTTGTGTAACAGAAAACAGGAATTCTTTAGAGGCCAGAAACACACTTAAGATAAAACTGTATTCAGTGGGGGGGTTTCCTTCATATCTGGATTTTGTGTGTGTGCGTGTGTGTGTAATCTGTTTCTTGAAATCTGAATAAATGTTAGATCACTCTGCTAGAAATGAATTCTTAAAAGGCTTGCTGCAGCTGGGAGGTGATATCATCTCCGGGAGGTGAATCTGATGTTTTATATATATGTGGCGGGGGCAGCCGTCTCTTTGTTCAGCTCCCTCCCTTAATGTGAAATAGTGATCAGTGCTTAAACTGCTCTGCCAAACGCGGCTTTTTACCTGTAGCTTCAGCTGCTTCATCTACAAAGAGCCTGCTCCATGTTTGATCAGTCCTGATGAAAAACTAATCTTTAACTAATGTTTTCACACCGCACCAGGCCTGTACATTAGATTAGGACTTCCACCATGATCAAATATGCTTTGATAATAATATTAAAAAAAAGGTTGTGAAATAGACTGAAAATCAACTGTAAATACACACACGCGAGTGGCTCCTGGCAGTAGGCGACCAGTGTGTGTGTGTGTGTGTGTGTGTGTGTGTGTGTGTGTGTGCTGTCACACTGAGAGGCAGCAGGCGAACATTTCACACAGAGAAGTAAATATTCACTTAGAGATAACATCGGAGCACCTTTCTCTCCTTCTTTTGCCTCTTTCTCCGTCGCCCGTGCCGCTCTTTCTTCTCTCTGGGTAAATATGTATGTATATATCAATCCCTCCCTCTTTCTGGTTGTAGGTATACTTCACTGACTACACAGCTCCAATGCTTATCTACACAGAGCAGGCTGCGCACTCACTGGCTGTGTGTGTGTGTGAGCAGATATAGTGGCAGGAGCAGTGGATTGTGGACAGCAGGGTTTGGACGAGGCTTTTCTTTTCTTTTTTTTTTTCCTCACAAGATGGATTCATCTGTTACACACACACACACACATACACACACATGCACACACACACATTAAACAGAGCAGGGAGTGTATATTGTGGTGCTTACACCTCACAGAGGGGGACATTTCGGGGGAGGAGGGGGTGGGGGGGCTTGGTTAAGATGTGGCGCGCAGTGAGAGTTGAGTGGCTTGTCTTTAAAAGCAGTAGCGCTAAACAGATTTTTATCAGCTCGAATTTTCTGCCGGGGTGCCACGACTTAAAGGGGAAGTCTGCCCCCCCAAAAAAGAGGCAGATTTAGGGGCTTTAGGTAGTTTCTCGGCTGAAGAATCACACCAGCAGAAACAGTGGGGATGCGTGTGTAGGTCTGAGACAGTGCTTTGTCTGCAGGTATACAACAGGTCTCTGATATAGTTGTAGGCGCACAAATTCAATTTAAAAATCTTTTATTTAATTGTTTGAATCAAAAGTATTCTTTCATTCTCCCTGATGTACTGGTTGATGAGTCATGCTTGCTGATGCTTTAGATCCCTAAATCATGTTTTTCCATCTAGATAGTGTTGCTGTGAGTTGCAGAGTTGTCTGCCTTCCCTCCAATTTAATGGGACTACATGGCACTCAGCTTGCGGTGCTAATGCACCAAAATAATACGTTTGAAAATTTCCAAACCAGCGTCTTCTCAAAAATCATGATCTAGTCACTCAAGATAATCCGCCCACCTTGTTGTGAGCAATTTCATGTTGGAACTACTTTCTTTCCGCAGTAGAATCTGCCAGAACTACTTCAGAAACTACAGGAACTATTTTCTTTTCTACTAGAAAGATCTCCAAAACTCTGCAACTCTCACCAAAACCAGATAAATAGCACCACAGTAGAGCCTGAGATCTGTGCCTGAACCCAATGGGACCTGACCGGTTTGGGTCGAGTTGGGCCGGGCTGCATTTATCACATATTTCATGGGCTTAGGTCGGTTTTGCGCTATTATCAGTAGTAGTACTAATTTTTTTTTTTTTAATTTGTCCCCCCAATTTTTGTCATTGCCGATTCAAATTCCCCCCATGTTCTGCCCCCGTCACTGCCAACTTCAACCGGTTGGTCCATAGAGGGAAGCTTGTTAAGAAACATGTCAGGCTGTAATCGGGTTTGGGCTGAAATATTCTGATGAGGGACGGGTTCTGGTCGGGTTTGGACAGAATTTTATTGGGCTTGGGCCTTTCGAGGATTAACTTTTCAGGCCTAACTGAAGTTCTACGCTACAGGCCAGGGGGGGGAAATATGTACTTTTTGATTTTGGGATGAACTGTCCCTTTAAGGGAGCCCTTTTCTACGATTGACTGAAGTATGACTGAGTGACGTATTTTACGGAAATGAGTAATGAGGAAATCTGTGATTTGGATGAATTTTGAGCAGATCAGGGGATCTGCGAATCAGGAGAGATGAGTTTTCCTGATATTTGTAGGAACGTTACACAGTTCTCTGCCTGTATTATGTTTTTTTTCTTTCTTTCTTTCTTTACATGCATACAATCATACCTACTTACTGTAATAGGCTCCTTCTTTGACCAATTCAGTTTTCTTCACCCTGACACTCGGCCATTGTTCTTTTCATTCTCTTAACTGCGTGCTCTGTAATGCAGGACGAGTTGAGCAGAGAGCTGAGGCTCCGTGAACACAGCCTGGGTTCAGCTCTTGACTGTGCTCCTATCCTGTCAGATTTTTTTAATCTCAATTTTATATCTTAAATAATAGTCTAAACATTTTCTCATTTGGTTTTATTCACAGAATAGAATGAAAGGCTGAGATACAGATGCCTTAAAGTCAAGAAGGCCTCCTGACGAGCTGGAACCGACGCACAGGTCAAGGTCTTTATCAAGAAAATACAAACCACTTATTTAAATTCACTAGTGCATTAAAGTCACTTACATCAATTCTGATTTTCTAACACTGCTTACAAGTGCAGGGCTTTTAACTGTCAGCAAAAAAACTTGAATAAAGGATGTGGAAAAACATGTTACTGTACATATTTAAAAAATTATATTTTTACTAATTTTTATGTAAGAAAAACAATATATTTGTACTTGAGATGTGTCAACTGTCAGCAGGCTGCATGTGCATGTAACATGTCTTAATCAGATTTAAAGTCAACATGGATAAACTTTGGGGCGCCTGGGTAGCTCAGCTGGTAGAATGCGCACCGCATGTACGGAGGCTGTTCCCTGTCATATCTTCAGCTGTCCTAACAATTAAAGGCAGGAAAAGCCCCAAAAATATAAAAAAACAAACAAACATGGATAAACTTTATCAACACATTATAAATCATGAAAATAATACATGACACACTGAGACAGTCTGAGGCACATAATGCAAAAGTGTGACAAGTCATGGTGTAACTGTAGTCTAGTTGTCTAGTCTCAATTGGTTAGTTTATCTATAAATATTGTCCATGTTGGACAGTTCAGCAGTATATAATTATTGTGCCATGTCAACATGTCGTGCATTTCGGGGGTGGGGGGGATTCTATAGCTTGGGTAGTGGAGTGGGTTGGTCGTTAATCACAGGGTGTGTGGTTTGATTGGCAGTTCTTCCTGCCCACACTTTGTGGTTCAGTGTCCTTGAGGAAGGCACCAGACCACAAATCACTGACAGTGTGTGTGTGTGTGTGTGTGTGTGTGTGTGTGTGTGTGTGTGTGTGTGTGCGTACGGGGGAAATGTTGGCTGTTTTAGGCAAAAAGTTTTAAAAAAGTGTAATCTAGTGGGTGCAGGTAGAGTGACGTGTGGTGCTGTGGAAAGGACTTGAGGTGGGCTGGTGAAGGGCTTGTTGTTAACTGTATATCATGTCTGAAAAATGTGGCCTCAGTTCACGTGCAATGCAGCAACACTCAAATCTTAAAGGAAAAGTTGGGTGATATTCTGTAATTTTCTTATTGTCAACGAATTCCATCCAAAGACCAAAAAACAACAATGGAATGATATAACATGTATTGCGTGTGTATTAAAGGCTAATATATTTGTTTTAATCTAGTTATTCTTGATAATTAATCCAGGCCTCTTACTGGTTTTAACAGACGACCTCACATCACTTCAGTCTTGGGGCTCCCTCCATTGGCTCCCTGTGCATTTTAGAATTGATTTTAAGATTTTATTGATCACTTTTAAAGCCCGTCTGGGACTGGCCCCTAGCTACATAACTGAAATGTTAACCTCTTATGAGCCAGTACGCAGCCTTAGATCCTAGACTAGAAGCATTTCTTCTAGTACATAATATTAATTTAATCTTATAATAAAGGCCTGGCTGTAATCTGGAGCACTTTTGGAGAAAATATACAAGTTATTTAATAGTCATTGTTTTATTATGAACATCCAATTTAGTTTTACAAGAAAAGTTGCAAAAAGGTTTGTGAATGCTGTCAATTATATTTCTTGGAAAGACTGAAAATCAGAATCAGCTAAAATTGGAATTGGCAGGTCAGACCCTTAAAAAATCGGAAATCGGAATCGGAATTGTATTTATTTATGTTGACATTACTTGATATTGTCTTATTATCCGTTTTATTTTTTTCTTTTATTTACTGATCTTGGCTAAATGTCAACATGTGATGTCGCCTCTGCATTCTTTATCCATCATTTCTATTTATTCTTATTAACATGTTTCCCTTGTTTTCCTCTTCTTAACTTTTACCTTTTTTTTTTTTTTTTTTTTTACTATGTTTTAATGTCTTTTGCTTTCAATTTTAGCTGAATTTTGTCTTGCTTTTATTTAGCCTCATTGTTTTGGCTGTCTGTTGTGACATTGTCTCCTGTGTATGCTGCCTTTGTCAAATAACTTTTTAAACTCTGTTTTTAAATGTGCTATACAAAGTGAGCAACAATGACTATGTTTACATGCAAAAAAATGTATCGCTGTTATTCTAATATAACAATCTTTCAAATCTGATCCATGTTATGTAAGCAACATATTCAGTGCAGACAGCATTTTCTTATCAAGACATGTAAGACACGGATATTATTCAGGTTTTAGGAGCATTTTCTGGACATGTTTGCAGCGCATTCTTAATATTCATCTCAGCTGGGATTTTTACTTTACTTTGCAACCCACAGGCCTGGTGTTGACGGTGCTGAGCTCCGTGCTGTAAACACACCGGCTAACAGTTTGAAACACATGCACAGAAGAAAAGGCCACATCGTACAGCTGCATGTAAACTGTTTTTTGTTTTTGTTTTTTGAGGGGTGGGCAGCAAAGGGACACATGCGGGGAGTTGAACCCACAGGCTTTGCAGAGGACTCACTCAGTACATGTGGCGTTTATAACCTGGCTGCCATAAACAGGAATATATTCATTTTCAATAGCTAGTGAAACAAATATCTTAGTGGGAACATAGTCCTTTTCAGAATAAGAGCAAAAAACAGAATAATTAGTGTAAATGTAGTCACTGTTGCACTGGATGACATGTTTCTTCATACCGTGAACGCACCCACTGTGGTTTATTTTGACTCAGTCCCACATACAGCACACACCGCTGGAAGTACTCAGGAAAGCTCAAAGTACGCAGCTGAAAACAGTCCTCAAAAATGCTCTATTTACCTTTGTTTGGGTGACGGTGCATTCATGTGGCGTCGGAAAAATGGGGAAAATGATTTCCCCACTGGGAAATTCATGTGAACGCCCCTTCAAGTCGGAACAACAACTAGGAGAGTTGGAAAAAAAATCGACAACCGAGTTGCTGTCTGTTGACATCATACACATCGAAACATGGTGGACGAGAGTAAATGTTTGTTGATAACTTTTTATTAATACCCATGTTGCATATCATTTTTGGTCACATGTAATTTGTAATATAGTTAGCTGCTGTCCACTTAGAGTGAGCTAGATTAATTATATATGTTATTTATTAGGATTAACCCTGATGACTCTTCACCAGTACCCTCTACTCTAGAGTAGCATTTATGTTGTTTCTACTCTACCACATAAAAGCACATGAACACGCCAAAGTTGGAATAACGACTTCCCAACTTGGAAACCGGGACCATCTGAGGAGCACATGAATGCACTACAATGTTTTCTAGAAAGTGCAGTGAATGAGCATTGTGATCTTATCTAACACCAGCCAAATTACATCAGTGCCTTGAAGGTATAGTTAGTGATCATAATCTGACACACTTTTAGTCAAAATCACCGTATTTCTCCTCACTATCCACAAGCTGTCACTTCTGAGATCATGCTGGAAAAAAGTTTCAATACACTGAATTTCAGCAGGTAAATCTGTGGCTCGGACCGAGCCACCAAAACATGGGTCCACCCCCTCACGCCCGGTTCATACTCGTGCACAGGTCAGACATAGGGGGGAGGGAAAGTAGTAGGTCACGTAGCGTGCACAGTTAGAGTAAGAGAGAGACACGGTATATCAGGTGCAGATAACAGCCCAAGAGAAAACGGTCAGAGGAGCATAAATCAAGAAAGAAGAAGAGCTACAACCATGAAAGGGTGAAGACCCGGGTCAACATCGGTGTGGCTTTCAGATGGTGGAGGGAACTCCGCGAATTGAACGGTCTGAAAACGGACGCGGAGGTCGGCGTCTTTCTGCTGGACAGGTCAGCAACATTAGCTTTGCGGTGCTTCACATAACAGTAACAGCTGTCGAGCATTCATCATATTGTCTAATCTGCCAAAATCTACTGTTGTTGTGATGTTATCTATTTATAATAGCAGTCGAGTTGTGGGTACAGTTGTCTGACGGGTCAGCTAACCTTAGCTTCGCGGCTTAGCAGTGTGCTAACTCACAACTTGGCTATTTCAGCTGATTTACTGCTGCTTTAGTTTCTACAGCCGTTTCCATGACAATGCGCGTCCATGAACTTCGGGGGTAGAGCCCGGGGTGGAGTATGAAGGGAGGGGTGGGTCTGTATTCATTAACACTTCAAATATCAACAACCTCTTTACTCGTTTTCTCCCACATCGCTAACTACACCTTTAATAATATTCCAGATATTTATATTAAATATGAACAGTCAAACACCTTTCCACTGCTTGTGGGACTGAAAAACATTTAATTGCCATGGCCATCATGGCAGAATATTCAGAGGACACAGGAGGGCCAGCGGCTTACAGAGATGAGTAACTGTTCTGTAAAGGAGCAGATAACATATCCTGAAAAGTAAAACCTTTAAAAAAAAATTGGGGCCTGTTCACCAGCTACTGGGGACTGTTAGTGCATCAGAAACGCTAGAGTGTTGACAGAATGGGAATAACGAAGATGTCTACTTTTTTAAAAATTGAATAATGGACAATAAATAACTATATTTAAATTTACAAATGAATAAATAGCATAAATCATGTGTGAGCCACTCTAAAGTACTTGTTACGCTGATGTGATTGTGCGTGCTGCCTGGAATAATGTTGTTCCTGCCCAGTTTTCATTATTTTTATTTATTTATTTTTACATATTAAAAAAATACTTTATTAAATAATTATTTTTTCTTCCCTGCCCTTTTTTTAAATATATATATGTCATATATTTTTGGTCACTATTATTATTATCCTCATTTGCTGTCTTGTCATTTCCATGCCTCTGTTATTTATACTTTTGATACGTTTTAAATTTTTTTGTACGGCAGCGGTTCCCCACCTTCTTCTGGCGCACCCCCCTTCAGAGGCTAAAAAAAGTTCAGCAATTATTATCAATCGTTAATAATAAATGGGGAAGAAACTGACGAAGATGTTGGATTTTAAGGAAATAAAGGTCAGCATGATCGCATCGGCAAACACTTTTTTGTTTATTTCCCCTACATAATTCATAATCATTCAACTTTGTATCACCCTTTATTTGTCCCCTGGTCATTCCCGCCCCCCCTTGCAGTGGCTCTGCAACCCCCACAGGGGAGCCCACCCCTCCCAGTTTGAGAACCACTACTCTAAGGTATGTCTTGTCTTGTAACTATGCTGTTAAAACAAAATAAACAAGTAAACATGTACATAAACAGACAGATGGGGCACTGTTGGAATTTCCATCGGGTTTGTTGACATCAGCAGTAAAGAAAATTTCCTGCCTTAGCAACAGTTTCCCCAAAACATAACAAATAATGAATAAATGAATGTTAAGGGGAAAAAACACAAACAAAAAGGGTGGAAGCAACATTAACTGATCGCTTGCGGAATCATTGAAGCCACTTTCTGTTTGGCGAGTGGGCGTGAAGACGATTCAGACATGTGACCTTTACTTTATCATCGCCATGGACGTTGCGTACTAGATTATTATTGAATTGTAAGGTTATTTTTGCACCACTATAAACTCTTGTCCACCCTGCTGAATAGTCGTGGACTGGATTTTGGTCGGGGTTTGTGTCTGTTCTACTGAACATGGTTTCAGTGGGCTTTTCTAATTGGTTCAGACTTGACACACGTCTACTCAGCAATCAGGCAGCCTTCAAGCAGGGCACTGACCTTCACCTGCTGAGCTGTGAGTCAGTTCTCCCCGCGGAGACGCTGGCACGATGGGTCTCAAGTCCCAGCCCAGGCCTCGATCCACATTACTGACATGGCCTCAAGCTATAAAGGTACAAGAGCCCCAGCAGCTGCAGGGCTGCCGTGACCTCTGACCTCACTGTGTTTCTCTGCGTGAACCTGCTGAATTATTAATCATCTGTCCGGTCACACATGTCATCCGTTCATTCACTCTCACACTCTCGCCATACTGCACCAAACCCAGATCCCATTTTGGCAAATTTTGGATAAAACCTTCTTCCCGGGAAATCTCCACCTCCTTGTTTGTCACAGAAAACTTTCCAGCCGGCGGCGGGAGCTTGGCAAGTCACCGGGGTTGCGATAAGCTATTTAAGAAGCCATTTATATTTCATTTCAATCAGAGCAAATCCACTCTAATTAAAAAATTTCATTGTAAACTACTCAACCTTTACGGGCGACTTCCCATTCCCAATAATCAGGTGAAGTCATTAATGAGCGACCGCTAGCGCTTAATTTCTCTCCCCACTAAGTCCACTCTCTCTTTTGCATTTTTATTTCCTTCAGTAAGAACGGAGCAATAAAACGATAAGAGAAGTTGCCGGGGAGAAAACCTTTAACACTTGGAGTAATTACTTCTCTTTGTGTCTTTCTTTTTAAATTAATTTTAATTACAGGCGTCAGCGTTGCCTGTAAATGTCCACTTTCTGCTAATCTAAAGTAATGTGACTGCTAATGAAGAGGGAATTGAATGTGTGGAGCCAAGTGGCCTTTTGGCTTTGATTCACTCCCCCGCTGGCTCACTTACACAGTGGTCAAGGATACGTGGGCAGGTGGACCCACACACACGTGTGCACATACACAGCACATGTGGAAGCTATACTGTATCTGAGCACCAGCAGCTTGAAACCCGCTGGTGGCCTCATGTATACTGCACAGTGTGTATGATTAGTGTTAACAGTTTCATGCATGCGTCATACAGTAAGTGTAAATAATTAACAGAGCAGGAAATCTTCTCGTACACGAACACTCACACAACATTCGGTCAACTGAAGCGGCCGTTTGTGTTCAGAAGTGCACACGTTCATCCTCAAGACTGCAAGAGTGTAAATTTAGTTCAGCTGGAATAAAGAAATGTCAGCAATCAGTTTACACATGCTCAGAAAGATTTTTAACTCATAATTATGACTTTTTTTAATCTCATAATTTAGATTTTTATCCCTTAATTGGGACTTTTTATCTCATAATTTTTTATTTTGATCCCATAATTATGACTTTTATCTCATAATTATGGCTTTTTTCTAATAATTATGACTTTTTATCTCATACTTCTAACTTTTTGTCTCATAATTCTGACTTTTTTAATCTCATAATTCTTTTAAATTTATCTCACAATTATGACTTATCATGGAGACATTTTTCTCTCACATTAATTAGGTTTCTCTTCGTATTGTGCGTCTGTCATCATGATGTCCATGTCTTTTCCAGATTTCGACCATCTGCAGTTGAGCCACCATCTTGTGTTGGTGAATAGGAAGGATGATTAATAAAAGATAAAATCATATTTTGTGATAACATAATGTATAATAATGTATTATGTTAGAAATAACTGAAATAACTGTCTAAGGTTACTATAAAGATACTTTCCTGAAACTGTACTATTGGGTTGTTAATGAGCACATTTTTTAAATAGTTAATCAAATATTTGAGTTGGAAAAATAGAAACTTTAAACTTGAACTAAGGTTGCATTAATGGAAGCCGTTGATTTGAAAGCAGTCATGTAACGTGAACTTGATGTGAAAAAACTTGATTGATTTTTGTGATCAACTGAAGTACATTTTAAAGCTTGTCCAACAATTCTCTTTTGTCTCTTCATATTTTCTTTAAGCTTTTATATTCTTACTTGTGTAAAAAGAACAACACAAGAGAAATGTATCAAAAAGGTATTAGACAAGTAATAAAAAATGCTTCTAAAATACTTGCACCATCTGATCACAGAATACCCATAAAACCTTGCAGCTGACATAAATTAGCTATTGGTAACACTGCACCTAAACAAACTATCAAAGGCAAATCAAGAGGAGAGGGCTCATTTGGAGAGCATTTCAGAACACACACACACACACACACACACACACACACACACACACACACAGAGGTCAGGTATTTCACTCTTCGTGCACACAGCTAAATAAAACACTGAAAAATGTATTCCATCGCCTCACTGGGAAGACACTGCAGTCATGGAGGACATTAAAGCTGCTCGTCCAGCTCAATAAAGCCACACCGGAGGTACTCATAATTGGATTTCCTTACTTTTGCTATTTGGTTTTCATTTGGTAGCCGATCGTTTTAAAAGTGTGTCCATCTTCCGATCACTGACAGACCAGGTTTTTGTTTCAGCTGTAATGGCTGATGTGTGCTTGACTGGTGGGAGCAAAAACAAAAGTTATAGTTTCATTGGATGAGAATGTGATCTATGACTCTATTATATCCGTTATTGCAGTGACTCCCAAATTGTGGGCTGGGGCCCACTGGTGGGCCATTGAGGCCCTGCAGGTGGGCCTTGAGAGGTCATTAAAAATAAATAAAAAGTTTTTGAGTTTCAATTTTTCAAATAAGTTTGCAATCACTATCAAATATTTATGATTAATTTTTAAAAAAAGCAATCAGAACTAATAAAACAAGGACATGGAATTTAAATGATGTGATAATTAATATATCTGACCTAATAACAGGGCCACTGTACTTGGTGGCCCGTCACATTAACACTGGAACATCTTAGATCGTCATCAGTCAAAGGTACGTGCTGTGATTAAAGTTGAGCTGCAGAAGACTTTCAGATTTCAAAATGGGCCGTGGCATTCTTAAGTTTGCTAGTGGCTGTATTACAGATTTAAAAATGAAAATATCATTTGTTAAAATATGAAACCTTTGTAAAATAAAAGAAGAAGAAAAAGAAAGTATGTATATTATGATAATTCAAAACTTCACAGACAGCAGAGCACCTGTGGGTCCCCGGGCCCCACGATGAGAATCAGTCTCCTGAGTTATGATTTTACCGACTGGCTCAACATCCTGTTTCCCATCATGCACTGTAGGTAGCATTTTGGGATAGTTTGACTGATGTTGGAGTCTGGTTGCAGTAGACCGAGTGATGTTTAATTATCCATTTAAAAAATGTATCCATAAATGTACATCTGTTTTCTGTTTGCTGTCAACATGAACTAATAAAAAGTTGTTCACAAAAAATAATCATGGCTGCACCAGCACCTCATTTGACATTGTTTTGTCTGATGGAGCCGTTTGTTGAATACAGAAAATTAAACTTAACACTTAATGGAAAAAATAAAATACAAAAATGAAAATGAGGAAATAAACATGTTCTGTATCTTAAAAATGATTAACGATTGATGGATTGTTTGCATTTTCAACTACTGGTTCAGGAAAACACACAAAACGTGCAACCCTAGTTTGGAGAAGTGATGGTGACATCAGTGGTTAAAAATAACTAACACTCTGAGTAGTTTTCATGACAAATACTTTGGACTTTTAGTTAGTTCAAGCACAAGTACTTTTACTTGTAACTGAGTATTATTTTAGCAATGTACTCTTTATACCACTGCTGATTCGTTTTCTTTTTCATTTTTTGCATAATTGTTTTTAGGCCTTAAATAACACCACATTCATAGTAATTAGTAATAAATTTAGCTTTACATTGTGCAATGTGAAAACATCCAAAAAGAAGTTATTGGAAGATCACATTCACTTTAAAAACATATTTCCTTTCCCTGGCAGAGGTGGGTACAATAACAAAGTACAAATACTTTATTATTACAGTATTTAAGTAGAGTTCAGTCAAATGTAGCATTTATTTAACTTTATACTTTTGCTCTTGAACACATATATTATCACTGTGCGCCACCTTCCAACATAAAGACTGATTTAAATGGACAGAACAGTAAAACATAAAAAAAGACAAAGTCCATCAGTGCACATCACACACGACGGACGTCACAAGACAATAACCACATAAAACACGAAACAGACAAGAGGGAGACTTGACTGCGAAAAAAGGTGAGGTTCAGTTAGCTTTACACAGAAACAGCTGGTAGAAATGTCCTTCAGAGGACGACTTTTTACTTAAACACTTTGAGTTTCACTCTGCCTTGAGTAAAGATGTTGAATCAGTACTTCTATTTCACTGCAGTCGGTCATAAACAATATCTGTACTTCTACCTCTGCCCCCCCACCTGTAATCATGAGATCATCCTCTCCTCCCAGCACCAGTCTGCCTTTTGTTTTGGTCTTTTTTTTTTTTTTTTTTTTTTTTTTTTTAGTGTTGATTTAAAGAGGATCTGAAGTCTGTTCTGTTCTGGTCTAACCTTAATAATTGCCTGTTAGTGTCTCACATTCAAAAACCCTGCAGAGTCTGCGGTCACCATGGAAACTTATTTAGAGCGCATGCTGAGCCGGACTGACCCGCTGCAAAACTCCTTCACAACAGGTCAGTTTTCTTACAGAAAGAACAACCCGACACTGTTCTAAGAAGAAGACATACAGTGTCCTAATGTACAAGGTTAATAGAAATAAAAAAAAAAAAAAAGGTTGGCTACATCTCTTCACGTCTCTGATTAGAGATTTTCGAGGACGAGGGATGGAGGTTGGACAGTATTAGCTGAGAAGTGGAAACTCTCAGCGTGTTCAAACTAAATTTGGATATGTAGGTCAAGTTGATCCACTCACTGAGCTCCGCCTCTGATATGACCACAGCAGGTCAATATGTTTCCGTGTTTGTTTTCACATAATGTCGTGTGAGCGTGGCGAGGGAGGATTTCCATCAGCGCTCTGTGATGAAACCTGCCTCAGCCTGCCTCATGGAGCCGCTGACCCACTTTTAACTACTTCACAGAGAGTTTTACCGTCCACTTGCTGCTTAAGTGCTGTTTCAGACGCTTTCACACCCTGACAAGACTAACCACCCTGGAAGATCACAAAAAGCTCTTATTTAAAGGTCCATAATAACAGTTTTTCTATAGCTACAGTGGAACAAAAGGCTCACAATTACTTTTAAACTCAGATGAAACCTTACTTCAACTTAAGAATCGTGCACACCCTGCTGTAAAAGGTGATGATCAATAGCAGGTCGAGGTCAAGACCGGATCGGTCAGTTATTGTGTAATTAAACTCAACATTTCTGGAGTCACTTTGATGCACTGAAAAATGAAATGCTCTGAAAGCTTGACTTGATGTAACATGAACTGTTTCATCTTTGGAACATCAAATGTTTGTTTGATGATGTTTTGCTCCTGAGAAAAGTCTCTCAGCGATACCTGCTTCCTCATCCTGGCATGCTAAGAGTTAATGGGTCACTATGGTCATTTTCAACCTGGACCCTGTTTAACAATGTTTTTGTGCCTGAAGGCGTTTTCACACCTGCCTTCCTTTTGTCTGGTTAAAACAGCCCGTGGTCCGTTTGCTTGTTTGGTGCAGTTCCTTTGGGCTGATGTGAAAGCTGTCAATCGAACACTGGTGAGGACCAAAGAACTGGGCCGAGTCCGCCTGAAAAGGTGGGTCTCTGTGCGGTGCCAAACGAACCCTGGTGTGGTTCATCTGTGATGTGAAAGCAAATGAACCAACCGCAGGATTTTATGATAGAAGATGTGATTTTAACACAATTTCAAAAGCTAAACTGCTTATAAATCCATCTGCTGATGGTTAAATGAGACATGTATAGCCTATATTTATGAAATTCATTTAGTGACAGTTCTGCACTTCAGCGCGGGTATTATCCCTGATTAACAGGCCAATACGCTGTTCAAACTGCTGTGCTTGTACACAACTCTGTGTGCGTTGTCAGATTAATACAACTTTTTGTCACACACATGAAAAAGTCTTCTGGGTCTTTTCTTCTCCTCCCAACACGTCTCTGTGTGGACATTTAACATACAAGCCACGGCAGGTCAGCGAGGTGCACAGTGACCTGTAAGCTACAAGACGTGTCCTTTTCACCCTCTTTCTACCTGTCAGTCACTATTCAGAACATGCTGCGATTTGCTATATAATGCTTATGATTGGTGATTTCTTTGTGAGCTTAAATATACAATTCTGAGGCATTAAAGTGCCACTGGAATTTGATTATACCATGTGGGTCCTGATGATGCAGGATGACAATCATCAAAACTGTCCAATCAATGAGTTTTTTTTT
>JAJHUR010094901.1:6369-41833 GCA_027495735.1 Lutjanus campechanus | reverse complement strand
AGTAACATGCCTCAGGTTTAAAATGCTTACAGTCTGTCTAACTTCACTGAATACCCTCAATAAAAAGATCAGGGAAATGCAGCCATCCAAACATAACAAATGGATGTTGCCAAGTTTTACATGACATGAGCAGTTCCCATTTTTGCAGTCACTTTCTTTCTTTCTTTCTTTCTTTCTTTCTTTCTTTCTTTCTCTCAGAGTCACTTTCTTTTCTCGCTCTTCCTCTACTTTTCCATCACACTGAGTGTGGCACTGCTCTTCGCCTTGCCCATTGTGAACTTCACCACCCCGCTCATGTCCACGCTGGTGTTTTTCAGGGTGAGTTTGTGGACCGTGCCATGGTTTTCCATGCGGACAGATGGGCCCGCCAGAAGGGTTTCTCCGTTCAGTGTCCACACGGGAGGCTTGTTTATGTCGACGGACACCTCACACTTGAAAGATGCTGACTCAGTCTCAGTCACCTCCACATCCTCGAGCTCTTTGACCATTACAAGGGCCTGGGCTGCAGCGGCACAGGCAGAAAGAAGAGTTATCAAGGTATGAATGAAAATAAGAAAGAAGTAATTTTTACCCTGTAGTATTGCTAAAAACCCATCAAACCCAACTCAGCCTACCTTCCACCATCAGTTTGGCTTTAGATGTGTGCTCCCCAACCTCAATGGTGTAAGTGCCCTCATCCTCCACAGCCACCTGCTGGATCACCAGCTTCAGGGAGCAGCCATCGGCCACCATTTCCATACGATCTGAAGGAACCAGCTCCTGCTTGCCCTTGTACCAGATTGGGTTGCAGCGAGGTGAAGAAACAGTGCATTCAAGGATCACTCTGTGTTTCTCCAGGGCTGTTCGATCTCTCAAGGGTTTTACGATTGAAACAGGGAGCTCTAAAATCAGAGGTTTTTTTTTTGTGAGTTTTTTGTGAACTTGTATGGAGCATTTTTAAGCTGAAAAAAAGGCAAGTAAGACTTCAATAATGGACTTACCTTCGACCTCAAGGTATGCTGTAGTTTTAACATCCCTGGCTACAAAGTGGATTTCCCCAGCATCTTCTGCTTTGACGTTACACATCAGTAGGAAGTGTTTGGTCCCTGAGGGAGATCAACAACAGAATCTATTTACAGTGAAGCAGTTCAGGAGACTTGTTGTGGTTTGACAACCTGTTGAGACACTATGATGGTTTTTCCTTTGATTTTTAGACCTGAGAGATTTCAGATATTTCATATCATCTTGCAATTGTGATATGAATTGCAATGTTAGAGGGCATTTCATTTAAAAAACATATTTAAATGATTATGGTGTAATTTTTGCAGGGATATGTACCAAACAAAGATCTGTAGAAGAAGTCTGTAGAAAAAAATCTGTAGGCCAGGAAACCTCTACAGCACAACAATAATTAATATAAATTAGTATTTTTTACACACATTTGGGCTTTAACAAATATTGAGGCTAATGTGATTTGAAAATTGCAGTATACCATACTGCAGTTATGATAAAATTTCGATTAATTGTTCAACCCCTTTGATTTTTCACTTCATAAAGTGTATATCTTTGCTCTCTGCTCCTTCCGAGGCTTGCTATTTGCTTTACGCCCACCAGAGGTCCTCCTACACACTAGTATCAGTACTTTAGTGGGGGCTTTCTATTCACTTTTGTGTAATCTAATCATATTTTTCCTTATTTTATTTTCATTTATTATTCCCTATCATCTTACATCATGTGATGTTGGTCTTCTATATTTCTGTCTACATGTTGTCACTTCTTCCTTTGAAATTTGTTCTGTGTGCACATTAATTGTTTGCAACTGATTCCATCTGACTTTCTTTTAAAGAACTCAGCTTGCAAACTAAGGAAGTCATTTGCTGAAATGCTTGTGCTTGCTCATGTTTGCAATTTTCACCCCGACATTCAGTATAACAAATGTGCTGATTTCACACCGTTGTGACTGAGCAAGGTGCTGTTTAAGTGATCACATTCATCATGGGTGTTTATTATTTAGTCATATCAGAATCACCCACTCCCATCAATAATCAGCCTCCTCCTTTTCTGACCTTCAGTGCGGATCTTGATGGTGCTAGTGGGCCGGATCCTATGGCCGTCTTTGTACCACTCTCCAGCAACATCCTCCAGAGACACCTCACACATGAAGACAGCATTCTGGTCCTCCTGAATATAAAGGTCCTCCAGATCCTGAACTATTTCCAACTTGTGCTCTGTAAGGTTAGTAGAGAGAAAAACAGAAGATTATAAGCAACTTTCCTCTAGGTGGAGCTAAATATGTTATTTCAGTGTCAACATATAACTTTGAGAAAGATAAATATCAGCAAAAATATTCATTTTTACGTGCAAACATTGTTGTTTGAAATTGTTTTCAATGCTTAATGTGATGTGTGTTGCAGCAGCTCGTATTCAGGCAATTACCATAAACCTCCAGTGAACATGAAGTCTTGATTTCGCCTGTGTCACATGTGTAGGTGCCAGAGTCAGCCAGGGAGCACTGCATGATCTGACAGAACCGCTTCCGGCCCATCGAGTAGATCCGACAGTTCTTCCCCGGCTTCAGCTCCGTCCCGTTCTGATTCACAAAAATACAAAGGTATTCTTCATGAGTCTAAAATCTTTTGCTATCGGTTCTTGCATTTTTATGTAATATAATGAGCCAAAACACAGCCAAGAACAGCAATGAGAGCATTGGTTTGTTTTACCTTAAGCCATCTGACTTCAACGATTTGTCTGGAGAATTCACACTCCAGAGTGGCAGGAAAGTCCTCTTCCACACGGACATCAGTTAGTGTTTTCAAGAGAGACACTGGAGTCTCTGTCAGTTTAGAAAATACAATCAATGAACCAACCAACAAATCAAGAACAAAGAATAACTAAATATATTTGGTTTCATTCTCACCATCAGAATCTTCCTTATGTAGAATTTGTAAAGTTTTACAATGCAAAATCAAAAACTATCAACATTTAATAAGGGGATTCTCAGTCAAAATATTCACTCAAGGACCTGTGTTTTCCTGTGCACTAAATCTGCTGCTTTAAGTATAAAAAACCAAATCCCAAATTGTGTCCTTCATCCACGCCACACTGCACCTACAGAGCTTCACATGCCAGTATTTACCTTTAATAGTGAGCCTGGCAGTAGTGCGCACGCCTTCAGCTGAGAATACGATGGTGCCTGTGTCCTCCAGGGTGAGGTTGGACATGGTGAGGCTGTGAATGAGCCCATTGGTGCTCACCCGCCACTGGTTGTTCGGTTTCACCCGGATGCCGTCTTTCTGCCAAATTCCCTCCACATCTGTGTGGGAGAGCTCCACCTCGAAGGAGGCAGTCTCTCGTTCAAAGGTTTCTTGGTCAGTTAGGCCTTTACGGATGGAGATTTTGCGGGCTGGATTGGAAGAGGTGAGGGAGTGTAATTAGAGGAGCATTTTATAAAAATATACAATAATGTACTTTTCAAGAATGTTATCAGGATGAAATAATAGCTCACAGAAGTTCAGAAATATGCATTTGAAGGATAAGTGTGAAATCCTGGGAAAAATATTTAAAAAATCTGCAACATTGTGCATAATAGCACATTGAATCTCATAATTGTGTTTTTAATGTTATCACATTTCTTCAAGGCAAAGCTAATAGTTGCACTGTACATTCAAGGAACGCTGTGTTTCAAGGACAACAATAGGTTGCTCAAAAATAGACGCAGCTCAGTTTATCGCACAACAAAAACAACACCTACAGGAGCTCCATGGTCCATTGTCACAGTGTCATTCAGCACACTATTGTATAACAGCATGGCTGTGTTTCAAAAACCTTTTCACACATACAGGTCTAGCCTTGCTATTCTTAGAAGCACTGAGAGACATACTCTGAAAAACACCTAAAATATGTACTGTTCTTTAGTTTCCTAGAGCTCATCTTTGTCAGAAGAGATGCCAGCTGCAAAGTTATATGTGACACTGACTCCTGAATAATTCCTGTTTATTTTAATCTTCTCCAAACATCAGAGAGTATTTTTTGAATAGTATTTGAATAGTATTGCTTAAGCGATTAGTTGATTAATCTCTTTGTCGGCCCATGGAAAATTAATGTACAACAATTTTGATAACTGATTAATTATTGAAGAAATTTGTAAAGCAAATACGCAAAATGTCTATTGCTTATATCTGCTTTTTATAATTCTAAATTTCATAACTTTTGGTTTGAGCTGTTGGTCAGACAAAACAAGAAATATAAAGGTGTCATCTTGGAGACAGGCTCTGTTATCAGCATGTTCTTTGTTTTGTTTTTTTAAAAATATGTTTTATAGATTCAAGAATACATAGACTAATCTGATAATGTATACCTTATATTAATAGATAAATCCAAATAATCATTAGTTGCAACCTTAATGCAGATCTAGATTTTCTTTTGGCCAGAGATTTAGCTACAGAACCTGGTGAGATTCTTCAAGTCAAAATGAAATAACTCACTGGACTGAGCATGTAGAGTTGGATACATTTAGCCTTTCATCCAGGAGGCTTCATGAATTCTTCATCAGTTAAGAAGAGTGGATAGTTGGCTAGAGATAATCTTGTCAAATGAAAATGAGCCACATTTTTAACGCCATTGAAAATGTGTTTTGCTTAGGGATATTCCTGGATGTCTGTTCCTGTAAATGTGCAAGTGAAGGGAAGAAGGGAAGAAGCCTGTACACTATTCATCTCCATTCATGTATCATCCACACCCCACCTCAGACCACTTACGTTCTACATTGAGCTTGACCTGCGTCCGATCATGCAGGGTCTCGCAGCGATAGGTTCCCCGGTCGGCCAGAGTCAGGTTTGTGATGGTTAGGCTGCGTTTACATCCACTCTGTGACAGTGTGTGTCTGGGACCAGACTGGATCACCACCCCTTGCCTCATCCACTGGACCTCTCCTGTCTCAAGGCTAATCTCTGTCTCCAAGGTGGCATCACCAAACTCTTCTGCCATGACAGCTTCCATTTTCTTAGTAAACATAACCTGAGCCTCTGAAAAATAATTAGGAGAGACAGGAACAGAGGTTACGGGGAAACTTCTAGTAGTTCTGGTAACACCTCTCTTTTCCCTCTATTAAATGGTCTTACCCTGAACTTTGAGGCTGGCTTTGCTTATTTGTCCCTCGGCCTCTGCTGTAATCTTCGAACAGTCCAATATCTGGCACTTCTTGATCACCAAGGTGTGGCACAGGCCGTTCTGGTTTGCCTGGAAACGATCGCCCAGTGTGATGGGCTCATTGTCCATGAGCCAGACCAGCTGGACATCCTCGGGGGACACCACACACTTGAAAGTGGCGTCTTCTCCTTCAAGTACAGTGGTGTTGTGGAGCTCTGTAAGGAATTCCACCACTCGAGGCACTGAAGAGACACAAGAAAGTTCATGAACTTGCTACCTCATATAAGAAAAGACAGATTTTTTAGTTCAGGGATACTTACTCTCTACTCTCAGTGTTGCTGTAGTTCGGTCATCTCTGGACTCACAAGCGTACTCCCCAGCATCCTCTCTAGTTAAACGGTGGATGGTTAAGCTTCGCTCAACTCCATCTGCCCGAATGGAGAACCTCCTGCTTGGAACGATCTCTTCGCCATTCTTCAGCCACTGGACGTCCGCTTTTGGCTTGCAGACCTCACAGCGAAGGGTCACCATACCGTCAGCATGAGCAACAGTGTCTCGCAGTGGCCTCACAAATTTGATTCTCATTTCTATGATACAAAAGAAAAAGACTAAGCTGATATGGCTTTTCAGTCCAAACTGAAATGTTCAACAATATTATCAAATGACAGGATGAAACTGAAATTTTAACCTTTCACCAGCAAGCTGAAGTGGATCTGGTCAGTGTTGACATCGCAGGCGTACTCGCCAGCATCAGAGCGCCTCAATGGGTCGATGGTTAGGGTGCGCTCATGGCCGTCCACGAGTGCTCTGAAACGTTCACCTTCAACAGGTGTCCAGTCTTTGAGCCAACGCACTAGAGCGTTCTCTTTGGACACGTAGCTTGTCAAGGTCACACTCTCTGCTTCGTAACCCGTCACGACGATGTCATCCTGCTTGTGCACAAACGTAACTGGAGGCTCTTTGATGGAAAAGAAAAAAGAGACAAATATAAGGTAATCTTGTGATCATATTGATTGTCATATCTCTGGAGACATCACTCCAAGTTTTAACTAGTGACAGGGACAAAGTTGACATTTTGTAAAACCAGCGCAGTCAGTTAGTCAGTATTTTGATTGAGAAACTGAAAATAAGGTTGTGTGTAGGCTGTGTCAGAATAAACTGGCATATAAGCACTAGGGCCAATGAGTAATCACACTCATCGCAGGCATGTGCACTTTAACCTGAAAGGATAGCGGTCGGCTTGTGTTAGCACTGCTGATATCAGTCATATTTGGCAAACATTGTTTTCTGAGTGTTTTCTTACTTTTGGACTAATGGACTAATCTAAATTTAAATTTCAATTCAGTTAGTTAGGAACATCCCCAGTTTTTACCTTGAATCCTGATAACGCTGATCATCTTGGCGCTCACAGCATCACACACGTATTTCCCAGAATCTGAGGGCTGCACATTTGAGATGATAATTTTCCTCAGAGTGCCATAGCTCTCAATGTAGGTGCGGGAGTCATTGATAAGCAGCCGGTCATTGCAGTACCACTGGACAGGGGCATTGGCACGAGACACTTCACAAGCCAGGATCAGGTCATCTCCTGCCACCATCTCCTGGTTGTCGGGGTCATTTGAGTTGCCAACAATCGTCACTGGAGGCTCTATGGCCAAGAGAAAAATGACAGATGAGACAGATGATTAATTAAATGTTAATGTTTTTAAACCAAATCATTTAATAAACAAAATTTACTAAATTAATTTTACCCTCAACTGTAACCTGGAAGCTGATACTGTCATCTCCGACATCCAGGAAGTACTCTCCTGAGTCTCCGAGTTCAGCGTTGAGGATGACCAGTGAACGGAAAGCACCTTCTTCCTCTTCACAGAACCTCTCATCACCTTCAATACGACAGTTATCCTTGTACCATTTGGCGACGGCGTTGGCTCTTGAGAGCTCACATTCCAGCACAATGTCATCAGAAATCAGGGACTTAAGCGTTGTCTTAATCTCTGACTTCCTCAGAATCTTCACTGGAGGCTCTGATGATGCAGAATTACAAATTAACACTCAATTTGACATGATGGTGATCTTGAAAATTGCTCCAAAGCTGGCCTGATATTCTTACCTGAAACTTTGACCTGGAAATCAATTTTATCATCAACAGCGTCGCAGGTGTATTTCCCAGAATCTTCTGGGGTGGGAGACTGAATGGTCAGACGGTGGATGAGCCCATCCGCAGAGATGGTGATGTTACTGCTCTCCTCTATTTCTCTGCCATTTAGCCACCACTTAACTTCAGCATTTGGCCGGGACACCTCAATTTCCAGCACGATTGGTTTGCCAGCAAAACTCTCCAGTTTGTCAGGCATGTTTTGGGGTCGAGTAAGCGTCACCGGTGGCTCTAAATTAAAAGGAGGATTGAGTGTCATAAGGGTCATAAATAATAGAAATGCTATCAAAATTTCCTAAATTTATTGAATATCTGTTTATCATGATGCAGAGTAGGCATTTTTCTTACCTGTAATAGTCACCAGGAAGGCCACAGAGTCATCTTCAGTGTCACATATATACTCCCCTGTGTCGTCCACAGTTGTTACAGGTATAACTAGCTGGCGTTTGGCCCCATCCACCTCCAGGATCAAGTTTGGACCCTCCTCTACCTCTAGGCTGTCTTTGTACCATCGGACAGGGGCGTCAGCATGGGAAATTTCACACATGAGCTCCAGCCTTTTGGAGGCCAAATGCGTCAGTTCCATCTCTGATTCACTGGGGTAAATGATTCTTACTGGTGGCTCTGGTGCAGGTGGAAGATAGTTAAATGTAAGCTTTTATGTACTTTGGAGACTCTACATATTATAATTATAATAATCAGAAGTGAGCACTAACTGAAATTTCAGTCTTACCCTTGACAGTAAGCTGGAAAAAGACAGAGTCTCCGTCTGTTTCACAGACATACTCTCCGCTATCCTCCACTGTGCCTTTGAGGATGGTCAGCCTCCTGTAAGGTCCCTCAGATATCAGCTGGACATTGTCACTTTCCTCCACTTCCTGGCTGTCCTTAAACCACCGCACCTTCCCACTGGAACGAGACAACTCGCACTGCAGGTGGACCTCCTCTGAGATATAGCTTTCCATCACAATATCATCCTTTGGTTCCACAATCATCACTGGAGGCTCTGTGTTTGTAGTGAGAGAAAGCAGAGTGAGGTCACAATTTAAAAATGCCACCCTCAGTCTCATCTCATGCATAAATTAGATGTTCTGCACTTGGTTCACAAGCAAATCTTGGACCAACAGAAGTCAGAAAGCTCTCTGTACCTCTGACATTGACAGTGAACTCCATGCTGTTGTTTCCTGCCCGGCAGGTGTAGCTGCCAGCATCTGAGGTTTCTGCAGAGCGAATGATCAGCCTCCTCATGGTTCCCTCTGCCTGCAGAGTAATGTTGTCACTGGGCTGGATCTCGTGGCCGTCCTTGTACCTGAAACACACCAAATCAGACACAAATAACTGTAAAACACAGAGTCCCAAATAACAAAACTGAATACAAAACAGTGAAACTCAAAACTTCCTACTAAGCTGTCAAAGCTTTACTTCCCAGGAAGATCGTGTCACATGAATTCTGACCTGTGCACTGTATGAGGGGAAGTACACACAAGCAGCAAACATCCAAATAGAACAACCCCAAATGAAGCTTATGATAAAAGTGATGGGGCTAAAAATACACTTATTTCCAACACAACAAAATTAATTCCAATTTCTCTTTCTTCATGGACAGATTTCATGAGAATCTTACCACAAACACAACATTTGATTTCATAGTTACTAATTCAAATAAACCAAACATCCTTTTCATGTAATTTACTGTTTCAAGTCACTCAATACAGTGACCAGTGATACTAAATATGAAAAACAGCACTTCAAAAAACAGAATCATTAAAAAACTGAATTTTAAAAACGGAGCAAAATAGAAGCACCAGTTGATGATTTCTCATATTCATATCAAACAGGAATTTACTCCCTATCATCTTACCACACAACTTCTGCATCGTCTGCGGAGACATGGCAGAGCAGCACCACGGGGTCCAGCTCCATGCTGCTCTTATGGAGCTCCTCTTCTGGGACTGGAGTGAACTCCACAGGAGGACCTGGAGGAGGAAGGGATGGATGTCAACAGCTGGCACACAAGGTACAGGATAATGAACTTGCCACCTTGAAACTAGAAATATTCTTACTACAACCGGATAAATCATAAACCAGACATGGATTAACTAGTTGCTGTAACTATTAGCAAGTTTGTATGCCGTGCAATATGAAAATATTTTGCTATAATGTGAAAAATATCTTGTTTTAACAAAAACATTTTCACTTTATAATGTGATACTGATCTATTTTCTTTTTCTGGTGTGGTAACAACAAGCTGCCATAAAAACACCACAACAAGAAGTTCATTAGTTTATTAGTTTTTCAAAAACCTTTTACCTGCAATGTCCACATTGAATTTGATGACATCTCCTGAAGTTTCACATGTATAAACTCCAGCATGAGACGCATCAGCTGAGTGAATCACAATCCTCCTCATGTTCCCATCTGATTGAATGTTGAGACCATCAGTCGCCTGGAGCTCCTCACCATCTTTGAACCAAGATACTTTTGCGAAAGGGTGGGAGACTTCACAGTAGAGTACAATGGCGTCCCCCACGTCCACCCTCTTATTGCTGTCCAAGTCTGACAGGGGAGTGAATTTTATCACAGCAGCTGCCAAGAAACAAATACGAAAAAATAAACTCCAAAGAAATACATCCATCACATGCAAAATATGACAGAGATAACAGATTTTCAAACCTACGTTTAACCTTGAGCACAGCTGAATCCCGGACTCCGTTGGCAATGAATGTGACTTCTGCTGTGTCCTCTGCAGTTCGAGTTTCACGGATAACCAAAGAGTGCTGTTTTTGGGACTGTTGTATTGAGTATCGTCCGCCATGCTGCAGTTGAGCGCTATTCAAAAACCAGGTTCCAACCATTGTGGTAGACAGTTCGATGGAGAAGTGAGCATCTTCTCCTTCCACAACCTCACAGCCTTTGAGGGAACTGTAAATCTTTGGACCAGGAACTAAGTGGAAAAATGAGAATTACAAGTTAACAAAAAATCTGTGCTCCTTATATCATTGCTATCCATGAAAAAAATATTTTTAAGAATCACATTTTCATGTTATAATGTATTTATGAGCAGCAAACCTTTCCATGTAGTTTAAAGGACACTCATCAGAGATTTTAGTCAACTGCTGAACAGCAACTTTTAAACCATACAAACTAATGATTTAAAAGTATGTCACTCATCAGTAATATCTCAGATTGCATGACTACAGAAAACTTGGAGGTTTACAGCTGGTGTTAACTTAGCAGCTACAAGGAAGAGCAAATGAAAAAAGATCCAAAAATATCCATTGCAATATATGTAGTAAGAGTCCCTGCTCTGTGTCTCTATCAGAAAAGGGGTCCATAACAATCCAGTGTTGAGGACCCCTGCTATGAAATACTTAGTGTAGAACTGTTCACCTCACTGATACACCTGCCAGGTTCTGTTGAAATACATAGAATAACACATGTATAATTCTGCTTCACAGTAAATTCCTCACCCAGATGGACTGCTTTGGGAAACTCCACATGGCCGCTTCGCCCGTACTTGTTCATGCAACAGACACGGAACCGGTAATTGCCTTCGTACTGCACGCTGTCGCCGGCGATCTCAGCTGAAGTGGCGGTCTCTGAGGTAAAACACTTCTGCCATTCTTGGGAGCCCACTTCCTGTCTCTCCACGACAAATATGGACCGGGTTGAGGTCTGGCTGTTGGGGGCAGGAACCCAGGTGAGGAGGGCGCTGTTTGGTCGATCAACATCCATTTTGACTCCAACAGGGCAGATAGGAGGGAGGTGTCTTGTGGCTAAAAGAGGGAAAGGATTATAGTATGAAAGGCAATATCAAATTCAAATAGTTGACATGTGCACAGAAAGTAAATCCACAAAATGTCACAAAGGGTCTTAAAAAGACTTACCACACTTGTCTAACTGACATTAGCAATGTATTTTATCTTAGAAAGCAGCTTAGTTCAAGAAACTGTGAAATCAGCAATCATATACGTTAGTATTACCAAAATGTACCTTTGACCTTGAGCCGTGATGAGGTCTTGGATCTTCCTGTGACAAAGGTCACAACCCCCGAGTCTTGATAGGCCACGTTGACAAACACCAGAATGTGAGTTTTGCCGAAAGACTTCAGGATCGTCTGATGTGTCTCATGTAACTTATAACCGTCTTTGAACCAGTGGATCTCCATGTCGTCGTTCTCCACCTCCACGCAGAACACAGCGTTCTCACCCTCCAGGACCTCTAGCTTCCGAGGAAGTTTACGAACAATAGTACCTGTAAGTAGAAACATCATTTTATTTACCCTTGCTTTTTTTCCCCTAAACTTTCCGTTTGACTTATGCTTACAAGATAATTAATTAAGACAAGCTTAAGAGCAGCTGTCGCTAGTTTACCCTTTTGGCTGGCAGTACAAGTATTTGGTGACAAGTATTTTGATTATGGCCTTTTAATTGATGTCATTAACCAGAGATCATCTAACATGACATAAATAAACTGATTGGATTGGATGTTAAGATGGTGAGGGTTTAGTCTTTGTCAGTGCATTTCTTTGCATGAACCACTTTAAAATGTGATTTAATAAAGAGGGGGCTTTTCTGGAGCTTTAAAGTACTGCAACATTAATTCACACATGGACCTTCAAATATGAAATACTGCATACCCACATTCAGTACAGCTTACCCCTAACTGATAGCTCTGCAATGCTCTTTGCTCCATCTGGCATCTCACAGAGATACACTCCGTCGTCGTCTGTCCCGACGTCATGGATGGTCAGTCTTCGTTTGGTTCCTTTCTGCTCCATCCCGTACTTGCTGCTGGGCATCAGACGCTGGTCCTCCAGATACCAGGCAGATGGGATTGACTCATCAGGTACCTCACACTCTAACACAGCCACATCCCTTTCCCTCACCTCTACGTCTTTTAGTGGACGCCTGAACCGCACTGCAGGGCCTGAAGAGCAAGGTGTATTAAGATTTATGAAGATTACTAAAACACAAAGAGAGGCTGTTTTGCAGTGTCACAATAATAACAGTAGATTTAGGTAAGCAGTTTCAATTAATTTGAGCTTTTACTGCTGTATTTGTGACTGAGATGGCCTTAATGTGGCAGAAGAAATATCTAGAAACTATAAAAAATTCTCTTTCTAAAACACTCACACCTGAAATTGTCATTAGGAAATAAAGGGAAGAATGTTGTTGGATTGTTTTTTTAATTGATTAACTTACCGGTATCTGGATTTTATTTGTTGGAAAATCACCAGTATTTTACTGCAAACCACTTCCAACAATTTCACTTTGTGCTTTTAGCATTTTAGTACAAACTCTTTGAGTTTGTTTCAGTCTCTCATGTCACCGCTTTTTAAACAGCGTTGAATGGATGTAATGCCACTCCATATTATCTTTATATTAAAGACTGGCATGTTGACCCCAAGACTAAAGTGAAACTTATGATAGAGGCAGCTGGCACAATGCTACACCATGCATATGAAAGCATATGTGACCTGGAGAATTATCTCTCCATTAGGAAGGGATTAGGTCAAAATAATTACCCACTTTAAAAGGTGATCCCATGCATTTCACCAATGTACACATTAGCCCACACAAGTACAGCTTATGACCTAATGGTTTATGTATGTGGTTGGATGCTTCAGTGACACAGTGATTGTTTCTAGGGATGTAATGATACCAAAACGATTGAATAGATATTAAAAGACGACGACATAAAAAAATATTGTTTAATGAATATTAAATCTGATGTACGCAGTATCTTTGTTCGTATAAAATTTATTTTTCCTTTTAACTTAAAGTGCTTCTTCTTTCCTTCTTTAATAAAATAAAATATAAAAGTAGCCAGCCATGACTTCAGCATGTTCAGAAACTTAGCATGAATATTCTTTGGTAATGAATGTTTGAATTATGTATGTACAATTTTGAAACAAAAACAAGTCATTTTATAAAACAAAATAAAATAATTAACAGTGTAATATCAGGGTTGATATATTCACAGTCTATCATGGTATCAAGACATTTTTTATTGCGATATCGCAATATTGGATATATTGTTACATCCCTAGTTGTTTCTTTGAAATATTCACTCACAAGACTAAAAGTGGCCCAGAATCCCTTGAAATGTATTGTCTTACTTGCTCTTGCCATTGTTGTTTGGCATGATGAAGACTGACTTAGGCAAGTTTATTTGTAAGTTTGATTTTTTTTTTTGAACTGTTAATTAATTGATGATGATTCACTTAATGAGTTTGCGTGAATTTTGTGTTGTTGATTATATTTGCATTGGATTTACATTCATCTATTAATCCGCTGGCATTTTGAGCAGTAATACCATTGTAAAGATGTTGTCACATTTAGAAATATATGATGAGCCAGTTAGAATTGCAGGAGAAGCTGAAAAAGCTGAGAGCATAGGAATGTATCTCCTACCTTTGACGGACAGGTGAACGGCACTGAGGGTGTTTCCAAGGGCGTTTGATGCTGCACACACATACAGTCCTGTATCCTGCACTTTGCAGTACAGGACCTTCAGTGTGTAGTATCCCTCTCTGTCCTCAAATATCAGATGACGCCTCCCGGGCTCCAGGGGAATCCCGTCTTTCTTCCAGATGATCTCTGGCTTTGGCTTCCCTGTCACAAAGCAGCGAAACTTGGCATGTTTTCCCTCTGCCACTGCAAATTTCTTGGCTTTAGACACATTGACTGATAGCTCCTCGGTAAGCCTTGACAAACCGAGCCTCCCGCCCCTGTGCTTCGGTGACATCTGGCTGTTAGTGTGACCATTTGAGGACATTTTACTCTCCTCTCGCTCCGGTACGGGCTCGACAAGAAGGACAGCACCAGCCAAGGCCTCGCCATGGGAGTTGATAGCCTTGCAGGTGTAAACACCTTTGTCTGGCATGCGCGTTCTGTAGATCTTGAGCTGGAACCAGCCACCATCTTGATTGCTCACACTGAAGTGTGCACTCTCGAAGATATCATTCAGCTTCTTCCCATCTTTCTCCCATGTCACCTCGGGCAGAGGAGTGCCCCAGATTTTGCAGGAGAAGGCGGCATCTTCACCTCGATCCACGCGCAGAGAGAGGGGCTTGATGAGGAATCGCGGTTTATCATCAGACGTTAAATCAATCTCTTCTTGTTTCTCACTATTCTTACCATTCCACTTGTGCTCTCCATTTTCTTTCCTGCATTCACCATTTTGCACTCTGCAGTAGCCATTCAGGTGTCCTTCTAATTCTCCATGTTCTTTCATTGGTTGCTTCACACCATTGACCGCTAATTGCCTTTGCCCCTCTTCCTGTGGCTGGGCCTCTCCTTCCACTTTAAGGGAGGCTGCTGCATAGGTTTCACCTATGCTATTTTTGGCCTTACAAATATACTGGCCAGCATCCTGTAAGGTCACTCCCGTAATGGTTAGTAGGTAAGCTTTTCCCTCCTCAGAGAGTGTGTAATGTTCGTCAGAGAAGATCTGGACATTTTTACGCTCCCAGATCACATCAGGCCGAGGGTCGCCATCGATTTGGCACCTCAGTGTGGCATTTGAGCCACACTGTGCCACCACTGGGCGTGGGTAGCCCAAAACACGAGGAGCACCTCCAAAAATATCCATGATGGTGTCACCCTCTCACCGTTTGAATGAAGAAATGTCTTTTGTTGTGGAATAGCCTCAATTAGAGCCTCTTATCTTTGGTGAAGGAGCTAAAAGATAAAGAAAATATATATATTTCATTAGGCAACACAAAAACGCAAAGTTACAATTCCTACATCATATTGGCTGGAGTGAAGTTCCCTTGCTTCAACTGTTGTGACACATAATCCTCTGTACATTTTTGTCTATACCTGTGCCAAACTAGATGATTGCACGTCAAATGTCAAGTATTTTTGAGAGAAAATTTGGAATGTGCTTTAATAAGGATTATTTTATCACCAGGAATCTCAGGTAGATGATTCGCTGCAGAGAGATGTGTATTAAAATGTTTCAAATTTTAAAAATACCTGGTGAAGTTTCTGAGGCTTAACTGAAGTTTAGTCAGTTGTTTATCACATGCTTGGGGGTTTTAGTAAAGACGGTTTTCAGCAAACATAAACCACTCTTGGTTGTCTCACAGCTGGTGCTGTAACTCATTGAAGAGAGTATTTATAAAGTAGTCTGTCCAAAAAAAGACACCAGAGACCATGTGTCACATAGCACACAAACTGCAGTGACACACCTGCAGTCTCTAACTAAGATAAAACTGACTCATTAGTGTATGTGTGTTGGTATGGATCATGTCAGTCAGCTGCATCCTTGTCCCTGAAATGTTGTATTGTTTTTATGTTGTTTAAACCTTTGTAGTCCTAAATTATTCATTTTTGAAGCTAAATTCCTCTTCCTTAGTAAAAACTTGGTTTAGATTATGGTTTGATCTCTCTAGCATGTATTGTTCTCTTGTTGTCACCATCTTTCTTTTGGCATTAAGAATTGCAACTGTCCCGGCTTCATGACACACCACACTCTCCCATCTGATGCACATCCTCGAAACAGCATGGATCATGTAGTCATGTGCGCATGTCTTCACTAGAAAATAGCTCTTCGGGTAGCATGTCAAATACTTTTTAAGTCTTATGACTCAGCTACTTTTTGAAAATTATGTTGGCACATGGATAGAAATTATTCTACTTAAGCAGGCCAAGATGTCAGCCAAGACAGTAAGACAGGAAATGAACAACAAATTTACCAGAACACTGACCATTTTCTAATTTCAGTTATTAAATAACAGTCAAATGATAAACTCTAGTAGCTGTATGAAGGCAGCTGCACTCGCTTGAGGTTCTTCAGTTCTTCAGAGCTGAAAAAGCCTTTTGGATGAGAGGTCAAATGTCTTCAAGAACTTCAAGCAAGTCCAGTTGCCTTTGTACAGCTCCTAGAGAATACCATAACCTGGATGATGGAGAATGTTCACAGATAGTCAAAAGATAAACTTACCACTCCTATGAGTCCCTCTCTTCAAAGCATCACGTCACTATTGTAATGTTTACTTGAAAATAATGTCCCCCAAATGTTCAAGCTGACATCAGTTAATTCATATGACCTTTGGCCCTTCTTTAAATTAGTCCTTGGCTCGTAGAAATGGCAGATATTCGTCCTGTTGTTTTCTTGACCAGTCATGAAGATGTGTGAGACTCTTCAGCTCTCGTTCCTTGTCTCTCTGGTTTTGTTTGGTCACGTTAGACACACCACCTGGTCACTGAGAGTCAAAGCAAGTCAGAAAAAATAAATCGTCCATTCACACTTGGCGGCCCGTAATCACAGGTATCATCTCTTGGCTGTGTCCATTTAGTTTGGCCTTAGGTTGCAGGTGGCAGAGAGGAAAATGACCATGGTCTTTCAACCGAGTGCTTGGTTCATGCGTCAGCTCTGATACTGTCATTGTCCAACAGCTAAAGAGTGAGAGAGAGAGAGAGTTGGAATGGGGGGTGGGGGGCATTAAATGCTTTCACAGCTGCTGCCACTGCAAGCCACCACCTAAAAATAACAGCAGCTTCGATGACAGTGGGCCAGATAAAGTTAGGCTCTCCATTCACAGACCGTGGCTCACTAAAGATAGAGGGGAGGCCGAGCTCTGCGATGGATCACTCAGCTTAACAGATATCCTGAGTTAAACCTCTGAAGAGAGAGGACACCCCACCTGCTGGAGGTCCTTGAGTCATGAGTCATGTTGACCCATAAATAGGGTCAAATCACAGTCACATTATTAGAAAATAAGTTATGTGGTTGAAACAGTTAGAAAATGTTTTAATACCGCATTACAAAAAATGTGAAGAACATAGTTATATTAACACAAAAAAGCCCCCCCAACTGTTATTTGAAAATTTACTGTGGTACTTCCAATCCAATACATTTCCAGTTTGTACAGTTTCACATTTTTAAAATCATATAATAAAACACGTCTAAGGCTTCTTCTAGATCCCCCAACAAGGCCAGAGCCAGGACTGTAAAAATACTTAAGTCTAAAATTTGCATCTGTGGTATATTTCAGTGGTTCCAGACCTCAGGCTCAGGAGCCTCAGTGGAGTCTCAAGATAAATCTCAGGGGTCACAAGGTGATTTAATCTGTGGGATTTTTAGAGGCCTAAAGAGGGGGAAATATCAAGTTGTAAAAACTAGTAATAGTATTAATTAAAACAGTTTCATGTAGCAAAAATAAATGTTAAGCATTAAAGTTTAGCACTTGGACTTGAGTTAGCATTTATTAGTTTTGACTTGGGCCTTGACTGTGGACATCATAACCAAAACTTGAGACTTACTTGTGTCTCTCAAATAAACGACATTCACCCACGTCTGCCACTTATCCTTCAGTCTGTGTTCAAAGAAGTTGTATGCAGCTGTGTATTTAGCTCAGTTTAGACCTTTGAGGTTTTCCTCATCCCTCAGAAAAAAGGCTTGTACCCATATTGGTTAATACAGCGGAGACAAGAGGGTAAAACTGAGAAGAGATGGCGTCACACACCAATTCAGCCATGGCATGTGCAAGTGTCTGCCTCTGTGTAAGCTGAGGCTGTTTTCAGTGATGTATAAGACACTGATAAGTAAAAGATTGCCCAAGTGTTGGAAGCATTTAAGCTCATTGTGATCTGGCAAGTGAAATCCTCACCATCAGGGTGTTAGGAAATGGTCTCATCAACATTTCAAACATGACAGATAAAAAGCTCACATGCTTCCTTGAATTGAGACACTTTGATATTGCAGGTGTGAACAGCTGTAAAATGCAACTGGTTATAAATTGATTTGAAAAACAAATGAAACACATATTGCTTTTTTAAGTTTTTTTGTTTCTTACGCAGTTAACAATGACGTCCCACCACGACAGATTTGATTCCAGTGTTGACGCTCATTGCTTGCATTCTCAGACAATAGCTCTCTAAGCTATCTCTTCAAGTGGGTTGTTTTGGACAGCCAAAGCCAGTGATGCATTCTGCAAACTGTCGTCATGGATTTTTGACCTTCAGTACAGGTCACATAGCTTTGATCACTTTTCAGTGGTTGCTGACTTAATGTGCTCGCCATCTCAAACACAGATTTGCTCTAAAACTTCTTAAAAACAGAAGTATAATCAGGAGAAATGAACAATGACCTCTACTAACAACCATGTGCCAGTAAACAATTTGCTAAATTAATAGCAGTCATTTGGAGGACTCACACCACACTAGTGGCTCCATTTAAGGCTGCTGGTACCCCTGACATTCTCATCCACACAGTCATCCGTGCAGCTGTTAGGTACAATGACTGCACCAGGAATCAAAAGCACTGTGGTGCTCTTTGTCCTCAGATTGGGTTTCAATATCAAAAGCTCAAGAGGATTGAGAGAGAGCAAGCTTTTTAACAGGATGTCAGTCAACCCTGTTTGAACTGAAGGGAACTTTTCAGTTTAATCAAGCGCCTCTCCACCCCTCTTTCCACTAATGACCAAACCACATTGCTTTAAAGGAGAGATACCTGATGTGGCTTCAAAGGCAGTGTTTACACCTGCAGACAGGTAAAGACAGGTGCTGTCTCAAAGTGTTTTAGTGTCAGCCTGCAGCCCAGTGTAGTTCTCAGGTCAAAGCTGTGTTTGGATGGAGTTCAGGTTTTTAGAAACATTCCCGTGTGGCCCCACCCTTCATCCACTTTGGTGAAATTGTTTATGTCAGCTGGAAAACAACTTTTGGAGAAAAAGACAGCTCACTTCTGCCAAGAGTTTTGTTTTGCTTGCAGATGGGAGACAGGGCACATTATCTGGGTGATTTTGTACATGTGCTCTGGTCACTGTCAGCCAATGTCCTTGAGCTAGATACTTGCATCGAGTGATGGTAAATTATTGTGCTCAGCAAAAATATAAATGCAACACTATCTTTGCCCTCATTTTTCCTTTCATGTTAAAGTAAAAAAACAAATGTGCACACAAAACAAATTTGTTCACAAATTAGTTAAAATCCCTCTTACTGAGCACTTGCCAAGATAATCCATCCACCTGACAGGTGGCCCTACTCTGCCTTCGACTTGCTTATTCTGATATTCTTACCCTAACCATAACTAATCACTCCTTTGGGCAAACCTAACCAATATAACCAACAAGATCTAGATTTTTTTTTTTTTTACTTCAACTCATTAAACATTAGAGCAAAAACAGAAGTGTTGTGTTTATATTTTTGCTGAGTGTAGGTTCAAGCTTGTCCCAAGATCAGTCTGATGGGATAATTTTTTATATTAATTGAAAGAAATTATCCTTAAATATTGTATAGCCTGTCGAGGAATCTTTCATCACATTCTTGTAAGAACTGTAATAGTCAAATCATCATGTTGCCAAAACTAGGGAAATTTAGTGAAGCGATGAAACCAAGAAATCACCCCTTTTAGGATTTTTTTCTTAGAAGAGTAAGAAAAATCTGTTCATGCCAGTTTAGTTCAATGATGAATATTTTTCTCAGTAGAGTGAATGACGATAAACATCAGGCCATTTGCTCGACTCTCACACAGACACAGATGTAAATGCTCATAGGTCTAACTGTCTTGCACAATATTATCCATTAGATGGTGCTAGAGATTTATTTTTAATGGGCAAATCTTTGGACTTCACACTTGACAAGAAGGGGAAACTCCATAGAATAAAAAGGACATAGATGACAGAGGTCAACACTTTGAGACATACAGCTTGGACCTCTGACCTCCCTAAACGAGGAGGGCAGGAGAGTTTTCGTCAGTGATCAATGAACCATCCGTTCGCAACATATTGTAGGACTGCTTTGTGACCATTTCCATAAAAAGTCATGAACTAAATTTAATTTCAAATTATCTGAAAACAGATGATGTGGTTAGGAAAAAATAGGTTTTTAGTGACCCATTATCCCTTATGAAGAAGAATAATTTAGTTTAGATTCAGGGACATCAGATGAGATTATCAAAAAAAAAAAAAGAAGATGTCTCATTGTAGCACTGAAATCTTCAGTTGCATAAAATTACGACTGCAGAACAGAGACAAATGTGCAGATTCTACTTTTTGCCAATTGTCATTGTGACCTTATCAAATGGAAAAGTTTGGCATTTATTGGAAATCTGTGAAAGCATTTTGGTCCCAAGATGAAAACTTTCTGACCCCAGAGACCAGAAGAAGAGTGATGAAGTGCACGTACACAAAAAAGCAAGGAGTGAATGTATACTGAGAAGAAGAAGGGGAGGTAGAGAGGTGGTAGATGATAGAAAGACGTGCAGAGAAAGAAAAGAAAGATCAAACATTTCTGTCAGGTGACCTCTGACATTTTAGCTCCTCCTTCTTCTGCCTGCAACCTGCAAGCATGCTGGGAGAAACAACAAGGGATTCTGGGAAAGACAGGAGGAGGGCTTTTTTTAAATACAAACAACATCTGTGTGTATGTGTGCGAGGCAGATAGAGGAGTGCATGTATTCAAGCACAAGATTTTTTTTCATTATTATTATTATTAGATTTTTTTTTTTCTCCTGAGAATAATTTTAGCTCAGAATCAACATTTGTCCCAGATTTTGTTTTAATGCAGACTGTGGCACTGGAGTTGTTTTTATAGTTGTAAAAGCAGATTTTGTAAGATGATTGATTGGAAGTTTCTTTGTTGAGCCTTCCTGTGGGAAACAAATTTGACATTTTCAAACAGTACAGGCAGGGTTCCATTGGGTATAGCAGTTGCACTTCATGAAATCAAACAACTTCTAGTTATTTCAGGTTTCAGATCAAAAAGGCTGACAATATTGTCAAGAAGTCATATGAAAATACAAAAACAACAAAGAATAGATTCTTCTAATATTGCTATGTCTAAAGCTTGGTGTGGCTGATTTGTTAGTGATTCGTTAGAATTAATTGACGCAATAAGCCTCAAGAGGTCATGGTTTACAGTGATTTTTAGAACAGAGAAGGGTTGTTGATGTACTGGTGAACTGGTTACTGTTATTTCTTTTCAGCACGTCTTCTTTCTTTTTTTTTTCAGCCACTCATCTATCCTTAGCCCACCCAGTAAGTCATAATTCTCAACAAAATCTGACATTTTGAAACAGTTTGTTTGGCACAGTCATACTGATGTAATGTGGTTAAAGTTGTGTGTTTATTGAGTATTTTACAATGGCTTTGAACGTGGCTCAGCCAGTCATAATCAAGGACCTGAACTGTCCTTTTTCTAATTACATTTTAAGCATTATTCCATCATTGTTGTGCATGTGCTTCAAGGGTTTTGTTGGCTCTTGCTGTGAAAATCACCAGACTGACAGCAAAGTGATGTTAGGCCAGAAACAGATGTGGTTCTAAGACGTCTATTCTCACCTCAAGACCCCATTTTCACCTAATTACCTACAGCTCGCTTTGCACTGCTTCATTTGCCTGAACTGAATTTTTTTTGTGTGCCTCCCCTCCCACCTATGCACCGTGCACTGCGCACCAAACACAGACTGTAAAACAGATGTGGACGTAGCCACAGTGATGTCACCCACTAGTTTTTACACAAACACTTGGAAGCCCCCAAGCCCATTTTGTAGAGTTGTAGTTCCCTTATTGCTACTCACAAACATAAACACAACATTTCTCAACAGTACATTGGTTTAAGAAGACAGTTTTTGCAAGACTTTAAAGGGTGAATTGAGACCATGAACGTCTAATGAAAATGTTTACTGAGGTAGTAAATCAACTGAGAAGTGGGGCAATTTTCTCATGACATTCATACAATCAGACTACTTTTTGTGACCAGTGGAGTCGCCCCCTGCTGACAGTTAGAAAGAATGCAGATTTGAGAATTTCCTCATTGACGAAACTGTTCAGACCTGTGAGCTGATTCTGTCATCCAGTCTATGACGACTGACATAACCCACATAGCTGCTTTCATCCTTTAACCTGAGCTGACATCTGACCTTGGGTGCTTTGACAGGAAATATAAATGTCATGGGGATAAAACATGTGACCTTCAGGTTATAGGTTATCTTTAATCTCCTTCCATAGCCAGCACTTCTCATATTATTCCCATAATATTCCCATATCATACTGCCAGCCTGTGTATTATTCAAAATTTTCCATTCCCATGGTTTGCACTGCAGTGGCGTTTGGTTTCTTTGAAAAATATTAAATCCTCTAATCTTTTCAGTCTCTAAGGTTTGTATTTACATCCTTGCGCATCAGTAAGGGCACCTCAAAAGCAATTTGAAATTCAAAAGCAGATTTATCTTCTGTTTACATTTAATCAAAAGTTGCTCTTGATGATTGAGCTCACCATAGGCAGGGGGGTTAAGATCTGAGCCACACCAGCGTTTACTCTGAAGCTCTCAACAGTTTGTATTATGTGTAAACTCTGACCAGTATTTTGTGTTCTGCTGCGTATAGCTGATACACTCTGATCTGGGGATTTGGCCTTTAAGTCAGATCAGTATTGTATTTGTTTTAATAATGAGAGTCAGATGTTGCATTGGATAAATATTACATGACTTTTCATGATCAGAAGCAGATGTGGAGTAACATGAAAAAAAGGGCTCCCTGATGAGAAAGCAGACACTCATACAGCTGATAGAGGGCAGAGGAGTACTGTACTGTATCTTCTCTCATCAATGTGAACAACTGTGTGGATCAATCAGTTTTCAAGTTTGCAGTTTATGTTTTTGTAGCAGGAGTTTTGTGAGTTGTTGACAGTAAAAAAAAAGGTGCAGTAGTTGCAAGAATTACAACTAAAAGTACTACATCCCGAATGTTTAAGTATATACACTACAAGTCGGATGCAGCCTTAAAGAACAAAATAAAGCCACCACTGTGTGGGCCCACAACTTGCAGGGATAGGCATTAAGTCTGGGTGCTGTGTCAGCCAGGCGGCAGGCAAAGATGGGGACCTGACTGTGCTGACCTCTGGCACTGCAGACGGGTTCTAAGCACATGGAACATCACCTCCCTGGTGGGGGAAAGAACCAGAGCTAGTGCAGGAGGTGGAGTGGCACCAATGAATTATTAGGCTCATCTCTATGGATAGCACTGGGCCTGGAACCAAACCCCTGAGCAAAGGTGGACCATAAAAGAAGTGGAGGTAACCTCCAGGTCAGGAAAATAAAGCCAGTGAGGAAGCATTGTAAGAATGGGGCACCTCCACAGGCAGTACAGTCCTACTTTTCACTTGATTTATTACCTCAGTAAACAGTTTCCTAATGAGTTTATGGTCTCAATCGATAGTCACAACTCTTTTTCAATACCAGATGATGTTCATTTTTTGAGTTTAGAGTAAAATAGATGATAAAGCAGGGCATGCTTTAGGATGTGGCTACCTGATGATTAATAGGTCTCTACCGGCGGCGACCTGTTAGTTAGGATAGAGGCGATGTGTATCCAGGGCACATTTAAATTGCCATGAATTTGTTTTGGGTGTTGTTCATGGTTTCATCTTCAAACTGACCCTCTCACAGTGTGTTTTCAGTACACGGAAGTTAATTGCAACATTTTTGTTGCCTAAAAATGTTTTATTTAAAGAGGAGTCAACTGTTCATTTTTTCCAGTGAGCAGATTTTGTTTTTAGCCTATTTTTTGCTATCCAAAATAAGCCCCCCAATTAATATCACAGTTAACATGAAGTAAGCTAGCAGGCTTCAAAACAGTAGTCCACAAACCAAAGGGAAGTCATGGTGGTTATGTCCACTTTAGGTGTGAGGATACTCACAAGCCTCTGACCGAGCTCGCTGAGACTGTGTTAAAGTCCTCTCCAGAGAGTGAGAGGTCACCTTCATGAGACTACAAGTTGTTTAGAGGAACGCTCTTGACTGTTGTTGATGCCTGTGCAACAGCTGCTCCAGTGTGAGGCCTTCTTGGAGTTTCTGTGCGGGGTTCTGGAGAGGATACTGCCTCGAGACTCTGTAGTTCTGCTGGTGGAATTCAGTGCTCGTGTTGGTTGGGAAGCCTGGACTGGAGTGACTGGGAGGGCTGGCCTGCCCAATCTGAAAATGAGTGGTGCTTTGTTTCTGTGCTGGTCATGGATTGGCCATAACAAACGCTATGTTCGAGCCGGCAACACCTTAGTAACAGAGCGCCAGGTCAAAGATTGACGATCAAATTTGTAGTTGTACCATCAGAGCTGCAGCTTCATGTCTTGGACATTTGGGTGAAGAGATGAGCAGAGCTGTCAACTGATCGCCACCTGGTCAGATGGCGGTGGCGACTGACGGAACATGAATGGTGTTTTGTTAGTGGACTTCTGCGCCAGTCATGGATATTATTAATTTAAATAATATACAGTTTGTTTGTGTTCAGTCTTTACTGGGGTTTTTGGCTTCATATTTCCACTTTAGAAGGGCTGTACATACAGTACATTTATACATTCAAAAGCTTATGCTTTGTTGAGCTGTGTATATTGATTACATCACTCTATATAAATTTGATGAAATTACATTGATTTAAAAGCACACTCGTCATCTATACATCCTGCTTTGATCACTGTAAATGAACAGTCAACAACATGAATAAAAATGCATTAATCTTACCATCTGGGTGTTACGCTACATCTCACATTGCTGTAAATAGATCACTGATGACAAATCTTTGACATTTTCTAGCCGATTGTGTGAATAATACCATGTTTTGTTACTGGAAGTCAGCTGCCCCGAATGCCGCAGAGATGAGAGCGATTTACAACACACTGACATTTGCACTCGTCATGTAATGTATAAAGGGCTTTAGTGGCAGATGTGGATGTGAATTACATATGATCACAAACACAGACACACACACACACACACTCAGAGGGATGTTGTGGCAGATGTGAGGAGAGCAGTAGATGCCGTCACATCACTGGGTCGCTGCTGGCAACCATCTGCTGCACGCGCTGACCCTTTACTTCAGCTGATCTTTATCCTCTGACTCTTTCACGCTTTTGCTTCCTCTGTCATGATTTTGCTTCTCTTGTCGCTTTGTCTCTCACTTTGAGAACAAGGATTTCAAAGCAAGTGCTTGTTGTAGTTTATAAGTTTAAAGTATATAATAAAGCAGTTTATAGAGGAAGATTTGTAGGTCCGTGTGCCCCTGGGCAGCATGTGTTCAACCATACCCCCACCACATGTCAGTCTTGTGCTGACGAACATTCATACTGTACACAGCTGCTCATTGTGAAGCCCATGCGGTTAGTTGGCCTTAATTAACTGATGTCTCTAATTAGTGGCAGGTTATCTAATGAGTGTGTGTGTGAGAGAGAGAGAATAATTGAAGGAAAGGCAGGGAGAAATGTGACTGCTGCAATTGTTTGTGTTGTAAGAAAAATGTCTGTTGCGTACAAAATGGTTTTTCATTTTCCAGTTTGGTATGTTTAAATGTGCCGCTAAATTAGGGCTGGGCAATATGATATATGTCTCAATATACACATTTTCTCTGAAATACCATACTGTAAATTCTCAGTTATTAGACTACCCAACAGTAAATAAAATAGGCAGGACAATAAGAACAAAATCAAATATCACAATGTCAAGAATATGGATCAATTAAATGAGAGAAAAGGTACAACATAATTATGAATTAAAGCAAAAATGGCAGAATGTTACCCGAAATGCTCGGATTAAATTAGATAAAAATAAAAATTACAGTGCACAAAACTCCCAAGCTTGATGAATGTGGGTGCACAGTCAAAGTGAGGATCAAAATACAGACACTCTGTAATAAATAGTAAAGCTTAGAGCTGAAATATGTAATTTTTTTGCTCACAATAGAGGAATAAACTGTTTAACACTGAATGAACTCAAATTAGCAAACCAAATAGTCAATTCGTCATTCTTTTACAGTTTTGGTGCTTCAGTTAAAACAAGCTTAAAAAAACTTTAAAAAAAACAAAACAACAACAATAAAAAGAACACTGCAGTAGAAAAACATGTAAATTATCATCTCGAATATTTAATGCAGTAGACTGGAAATGACCTCTGATTCCCACGAGGTGAAAAAGTTTCACTGCAGAGACGAGACTTGTCTTCTGCTCAGTTCTGAATTGATACACAGACAGACAGTCAGACAGACAAATATAGACGAGGGTTATTTAAGGCACACATCCGGATGCGAGAGCTGCTGTTACCTTGGCAACCAATTTGTGTGTGTGTGTATGTGTGTCTGCATTGCGTGCTAGAAAAAGTGTCCTCCACATGAACCCTTCCCTTGTACTTTCCTTTCCAATCAGAGAGGAGCTGCTTCACACTTACTGTACTCCTCATAAATTCACTTGTTGCTGTTTTTCCTCCTCTCCTCTAAAAATATTCACATCATGTCTTTCTACAGTAACCCTGTTGTCTTGTTTTTTTTTTTTTCAATCAAATTGCCAGTTTTTGTTGCCTCCCACACTGCAAACAAAACAAAGCAACACCATTCATAAAGGTTTGTAATTAATGCAACTAAACGTTCATCAAAGAGAAAATTCACCTTGTAATTCTCAGTTAATTCATAAGAAAATCCAGCCAGTAAAAAAAACAAACACACACTCAAGAGTTTCTACAACCTAAAATGCTTTAGCCACATAAACCGATAAAGATTTGTTAACATCAATACTGCTGCATTATTCATTGAATATCCTTGCTGACACTTAACTGAAGCCCACACTCCCTTTCTGTTGTGCTGACCATGCAAAAACGTGTTTACAATGTCATAAATGAATATAATCCATAATGTAATACTGTGATAAAATTCTAAAAAATCACCTTTTTATAAAAGAATTTGCTGACTTCATGTGGTTATTACGTTCACCTGCAGTTCTGATCAAGAAACAATAACTTCTGGAAATTTTCCAGAGGAAAACAATGATATACATATAAATAAAAGCAAAAGGAAAATCCACAGGTACTCAGCCAGTATCATGTTTTTAAAAAAGACAGCTCATGTTTTGAAGAAGGATAGCATTCCTCTTAAACTTCAAGTAGATGTGCCTACATCAGGACTGCACAAACTGCCCACTACTGTGTCTGTCAGCAGGGTATCTCAAAAATAAAAGAATATTTATTTGTGATTTTTTTTTTTTCTTTGAGATGGATCGGTCTTCAGCCAAGGAACAATTGATTAGCAGTGAGTGGAGATCCAGATCTGGGATTTCTGCCATCAGATGAAAATAAATTTTATCCTCAACTGTAAATCTATTAAAGATCCTGTCGGCATACTTGCAGAGTCAGGAAGAGAAAGTAAACAATTTGCCTTCTGGTTCGAGATACTGAAAATCTGCTGTCTGAAAAGCTGCAATGATTACTCGATCAAAAGAAAATTAGTTGCTACTTTGAGCTTCTTAAGTGTGAGGAGTCGCTGTTGTTTCTTTGTAATTTTTCACAGTAAATCAAGAGTCTTGGGGTTTTGAACTGCTGGTTGGATAAAAGAAGCAATCTGAAGACGTCACTTTGGGCTCTGGAAAATTGTGATGAGCATTTTTCACAATTTTTTGATATTTTATAGATTACACTTAATTAATGTATCAGGTGCGCTTTTTATAGACTAAACTGTTAATTGGGCATATAATTGGGATATTAATTGATAATGAAAATAATAGTTAGTTGAAGCCCTGTTCGAAGAGTGTATTTAGAATAATTTGCAAACATTTTGACTGGGTTATTTTCAGCTAAAATATATCTTAGGTAAAATAAAAAGAAATAGATTCTTGGAACACTGTTCTTGAACACTGTGGATCCTGACAATTTTTATCCCCAGAAAACACACAGCAAAACATTATAAATGATGATTAGTTAAGTATTTTGTTGAATCTGATCATTAGATTGTGTACTCTCACATTTATTACATTTTCTCCTTCAGTCTTTTGATTTTGAACTTTCTCCTCACATTCACCTTAATTCTTTCCTTTGCTTTTCTCCTTGCTCTTTCATTAAAGACGAACTTGGCCCACTTCTCTGCAACTTTCAGCTCCGACAAGGAGAGATAATGATATCGTGAGACTCTGCCTTCCTCCAGGCGATGGTGCACACACACACACATTGTGTGTCTGACTATACATGGCACATTGTCATCATTACTGCTCTTAGTGACACTCGAGGGAAAAACACACAAATACACACACACCCTGAGGAGCTGTTTTAACTGATGCAATCTGACTGTCAGTGTCCATTCAGCAAAAAAAAAAGAAAGGGTGCATCATCTGTCTTGTCAGTTTTTCCAGTGTGTGTGCGTGTGTGTGAGAGAGAGAGACCGGGCAGACTTTTCCCCCTTTTTCTTCCCTCATTAGACTGTTTCTAAAAACATCCTTTGCCACTCCTGCTATCTGATTGCCATGGTTACCTTTTACACCTGTCACGTGCAGACGTACACATGCAGACTCCGGTCTCAAATTAGATATTTTGCAAGGGTAGTCTGCTAGAAAAGCCAAAGAATTGATGATTTCCTCCCGCCACAGTAGCTTTTTCTCTTTCAGACTTTCAAAAACAACCTTATTCTGACAATTTGAGACAATGTCAGATTTTGCATACACTGTAAATTTTGTCATTGTAGGGAAACAAGACACTCACAGCCATGCTTATATAACGACATGTGTGAGAACTTCTTGTCCTTTGAACTCAATCCCACTGCAACACTGAAAAACACAGCTGTTGGCAACACATCTTACATTTTTTACTCTCATAAAATGTATGTTAATATAATCAGCTGTAATTGAGAACAGAGCAGATTTTTTATGTTCTGAAATAAAGTAAAAGGCCAGAATGGAAAATTAGTAGGGTGTTACTGAATAGGGGGTTTAAAGTACTGCCTTTTTAAACTTTGTGTTACAGTGTGCACATGACTTAAAGTATATTTGCCTTATTTGATCAGACTCCATGACTCAGCAAGTTATGAATGGCCAACAGCAAAGAGGTGTGTCTGCAGAAGAGTAATGAATGAAGGCACAAGGGAGACTGAATGGACTACTCCTCTTGATTGAACTTCCCCTAAGCTCCATTAAATATCTTAAGCCCACTTTAACAGCAGAAGTAGATTAAATAATCCCAGGCACAGCGTCCTTCTTTTAATTTTAACAATAAAGATGAAGTGTATGGGATTACATGCTCATTCATGTGCTCTCTACTCTTAATACTTCCCACATGACTTGAAGGCAAAGACAAACAAGGGTTAAGCGGGAAGATGTTTCAAAGAATAACGTCTCTATTTGACCATTAACATTAACATCACTGGAATTAGAATATGTACATACTTTACTTCATTACAGGAAACATGATGTGACTACAGTTATCTTAACAATAATTAGATGAATTACCATGAAATTCTGTCATATTCATGGTTTCCAGGGGTTGAATGACTATGGTAATCCCCTGACTTTTCCTTGAGAGCCATCATGGGATTATTTGCGGTTTTAAGTGAAATATCTCAATAACTACTTAATGCATGGCCATAAAATTTGGTACAGACATTCATGTCTGTCTCAGGATGAATTGTAACAAATGGTCATCCACTGACTTTTTCATCCAGCTGCATCATCATCATCATCATCATCAAAATTGTAATTTGTCCATGACTTTGGACTTTGGATTAGGCCTGAATACCTGCAAAAATAATATCATTCCAATTCCGTGCCTTGCCTTTGTTCCGATGTTGTTCTGACAGCCCATTATTGACAATTCCCCGTGATATATTTTTTCCCCCACCTGTATTCTGCAAAGATCTGCCCCTGCTCTGATCCTCTGATAGGCTCTGACCCTGACATTTTTTTCTAACCCTAGCAATCTAACCAACAATCTAACTCTGACCCTAACCCTAACCCAGCAACGAACACTAGCCAATCAGAGGGACATTACACTGGTCCTTTCAGATATTTTTTGCACCTTTGCGAAATAGTGGCAATACCCTCCCATCTGCCTTATACCTGTTGTGTTTAATGCTGTTGGCTAATAAGCTAAAGTCAGTCATGGTAAATATCCTCATGTTAGCATTGTCATTATGAGCATACTAGTGTTAGCATTTAGCTGAAAGCACCACTGCTCATCATACGTCATACATCCTCACAGAACTGCTAGCATGACAGTAGACTCTTAGTCTAATTCCTCAACTACACGTAAAAACAACAGCTGAATGCAGCAGGTTCTGTATTTCTTTTTTATGAAGATTGTTGAAATGCATTCTGGGAAATGTAGGAAAGTGTTCTAGAGCCACAGTTTGGGTAAATGGATTTTTATTTGACCTTATTTTATAATTGTTCATATGTGTTTAAATGTAACACCAAAAAGTACAACCAATTGCTGAGATTGAAGCAATAATAATTATTTTGCTTCTCAAAATTAGTAACTCTTTTCTGTTTTGTAAAATAAACCTGGGTTACAATTTATTGTAAATCATTTGTGCATACAAAACAGTTAGCTATATAGATGAACAAAGTAAAATATGCTCTCTTTAGATGTAACATAAATTCATTCTATATTCCTAATTTTAATTCATATTATAAAATCCTTACTCTTATCTTAGGTTCATTACATATTTTTGCTTGATGACAAAATTCAGATTCTTCCTCTTTCAGGACAAGTGTTAATGAATGCAAAAGCCAGCCGTGGTTTAAAATGCTGAATGTAAGCTCTCAGAGATATTTGTGAATTATTTTTATTTCGATGATGCTTTTTTGTTTTTCAAAATTTTAGTTTCCAAATTAAAATCAATATTTGAGGTTACAAAGAGCCAAAATGAATCTTAATTGCAGACATATTGCATAAAGCATGTTGGATTTTTTTCTAATGGCATGCTTATCATGTGGTGATATTGCAGCTATATTGTCAGCCAGTTTACGAGCTATCATCATCCTCTTGGCTCCCAAGTTCATGAAGCATTTTGTGCACATGGGAAGCAACAGCAGCCATTAATTACATGATGATTAGATTGTTACATAACAGGTCGCACGTGCATGCTATATTAAACTGTGACTGCTCAGTGATTCATTGCACACATGGATAACTAAATGGCAAAAAGTCAGGGTAGGGAATGAAGCATTATATAATGAGAATTCAGCACATACGTGTGCTTGAGCAAGTTAACCGGGCTAAAGAAAAATCCCTCATTCACTGACAAGATTCGCATGTATGAGTGTGTGTTCGTGTGAGTGCACACAACTCTTGACTGGCAGATTGCTTGCAGTGAAATGTCAGCTGCCCACACCATACGACATGCTGTGCCGCTGCGATGTGTGTGTGGCCATATCTGTGTGTGTGTGTGTCATCACTTCATTCACAAGAGTGTGTAAAAGAGTGACAGGCAGACAAACAGATGGGAGGAGAGCTGGGGAGACAGCAGGGAGGAGGAAAATCAATACATAATGTCACAAGACGTCCATTCTTCATCATATTACACTGATACTTTGACACAGTGTAAATTATGTTTATTCAGCCGTAAATGGGCTTGTTTTCTCTCCAGTGTCCACATAAAAATACCCAGCTTCAGAATGTTAATGCACCCTGCAAAATAAATCCTGCCGTGATCAAACTGAACAAGTTTTCCAAAAATAAGGCTTTTCTGAAACAGCCGATCAGCAACAGACTGTAATCCTCAAATAGATTCACGTTTTTCTGATTCCCGTGGCTTGTGAAAAGAGATTAAAATAAATTCATATGACACACAGTCTGTACAGCCTTGTGACATACAATATGATTTAGTTCAAGAAGCAGTTTTTTTTTCTCTTAAATTTGCAGTTTGCACATATGTGAGCACCTAAATACAGATCTTGAATTCAAATATATACTTACAAATATGTTGAAATGATTTTGACTTTTTCAGGACAAATAAAGAGAACGGCTGTTAAAAAAAAATATGTTTGCACATTAAAAAGCAGTACAGTTATTGAAAAAAAATCTGCTCTTTGCACAATGACATATTTGCATATAAACACACCTTTACCTACATACACTCAGATATACATTAAGATTAACAGAGACAGTTATGTTTTTGTGTAGAAAGCGCTAAAGAGTGAGCTGCTGCTGTTGCGATAAGTACGGTGGACAGTGAGGGTCATAGTAGTCTCAACCAGTAACAAAAAAACACATAGATGTTTGCCTAATCCAAATTATTTACTGGTAATTTGTTTTTCTGCAGAACCCAAAATGTACCCACAGCTGGGGCTTTGTGAGTGTTAATTTTGGACTCTGTATAGGATGCTAAAAATTTATACAAGGAACTTGCCTAAAACTTGCATTGCATTAAATAAAAAATAATGTGGGTTAAAAGTGCTTCCACAAAATAAAGGCAAAAAGAAACTGAAAAGTTCATTTTAATTCCACAAAACATCTGCATTTAAATCCAAATTTAACCCCATTACTTCATCGTAAGGCAAGATGAAGATGTTCAGACTGTCTAGTAGATAATTAATAAATGAATGAATTACCTGTAAACGTCATATTTAGCTGGAAAAAAGTTGCAGATAGATAGATCAATAGAATACAAAAAGTTAAACACAGAGTGATGGCAGATGCCTATGACATCTTGGTCTTTCGTTGCTCAGCTGCACTAATCCCACCATCATATGCATCCCCTTAATCCTACACACTCACACACACTCACGCACACACTCACACTCTAGATGAACTTGACTTGTCTGACCGTCTTCTTCACAGGCTAAAACACAGAATACACACTGTATCATCTGTGTTTGTGTGTATATCTCTAACATTAGACTTAAGTGTATTGCTGGAATGGCTGTCTTAGACGGTAGATGGGGTGTGGATTGTTGCCATGGCAACTAAGTAATGGGGTTAAGATGGCGAGTGGTGTACATCAATGTTTCTTTGTTTGCATCTGACCCGTTCAAACAGGAGCGACTCTTTGTGGGAGTGTGTTATAATATCACCCATGACTTTTTGTTCATTTTTGACACACAGATTTGTGTTTTAAGTGTGTGTGTATCGACAGAATAATGGCGAATGAGAACAAGAGAGAATCAGGGAGAAGAGCGGGACTTTCTGTGCCTCATTGAGACAGTTACTGAACCATCATCCAATTCTGCTGACAGTGTGTGTTGATCTGTGTATTTGTAGTGAAAACGTCCATCAGGGCTGCTCTCTCTCTCATCCCTCTCCACCACAGTAAATCCATCTCTCTGGCTCCGCCATCACTAAGAGGCTAAGATCGGTCCCTCGAGACCCAGAGAGAAATCCATGCTTGTCTCTGTGTGTTTTTTGTCCTGATTCAAATCCATGTTCATGTTGTTTTCTGTGTGTGTGTGTGGCCACTGAGATGATCCAGCAGGGCTGTAAGTGGAGTCTAAATCTAAATTCAGGTTTTTCCGCAGCAGAAGCTCAGAGGGGATCTGGAAATATTTTACCCTGCATCCAGCGTCATATTGGCCCCTAGAGGCTCCCAGTGCAAATCCATTTCCATTCCTCTGACTGTGTGTGTGTTTGAGGAATCCATCTGCTCTTTCCTTGTTAAGATCAGCCCCTTGGGGGCCCTTCAGCACAAATCCTCTCCTCCTTGCACCCTTTTACTGGGGTATCAGGGAAGGGAGAAACATCAGCCTCAGTTTGTGATTCTGCCCCATTTTATAGCCTTTGCTTCATTTAGATTAATTTGATTAAACAGACGTCTTTCACATTCAAAAAAGTACATCCAGCTTAGTTGCGTTATAGAAAAAGTGGATTTAACAAGCAGAAAATTTGAAACATCTGTTTCTGTTGTTCGTTGTGCATCCACTGATGTAGCTGGTGTTACGGAGGAACTGCAGGCTATTTCAGCTTGGATTTCTAGTCTCTTCTGCTGTGTAGCCAGGGGCGTGCTGAATGAGTATTTTTGTCACCAAACACAAAAAAAGTAATAGCTATAGGCATGGGTGGTGACACATGGCAACATGGATGTGGGCGTGGTAAATGCAGGCACTGCTGGCACAGCTCTGTGAGCTGGGGAACTCAGCTTTCTTGGTCAATAAAAGCATGCACAAAAGAATTTATAGCTTCATTTGACTGCATTTACTACCAACACTGACAAGACATCTACATGAAAAGTGCAGAATTTTCCCATCAGTCATAGCTTAGCAACCCTAACTAGGCATGGCAGGCCTGTCAAGCTTTAGATTTTTCCAGATGTTGGGGTGTGCATAGGGCTGCTTTATGATACGCAGCTTTTAAAGAGTTTAGAGGGTTATGTCTTTTTTTAAAGCACAAAAGCTCAAAAAGGGAAATCATTATCTGCTTTAACTGAAACATGCTGGCTAACCAGCTTACTACCTAGTATATCAAGCATGTGTTAATTTTGTGGCCAGGAGCATTTCATATAAAAATTTGATCATGACTAGGACATCCACTGTGCAGTATTTCCCACATGTGTGGAAGCTAGTCCTGGATGCCAGCAGAGCTTATATTGGGCTAACATTAGCAGCTCTGGCCTGTTCTTTGATTGATATGGGAAACTTCACAATCCAGCAACCTAAACACACATTTGACATGTTCAACAAACACATCAATTAGTCCTCATCCTAGCCTTTTGTCTTAAAACATACTGTTTGAAAATTCACACTAGTATGTAAGCTAGGCAAATAAAGAGAGTTATATTAAGATAAAATACCAGTCCGATTTCACATTTGTCTATATTATACTTGTTTAGCACAGTGTTGTTTCTTTTTTCTCTATATCAGGGTTGTTATTAAAGTCTGAGACTGTGGACCTCCCCTCAGACAAAGCTTGGTAAAAATCCCCTTAGTTAAGTTGCTTATTTGCTCAATTCCTGGATATCTATGGGATCAAGATTTTGTTTTTTGATCCCTCAGACACTCAATTAAAAGGGTTTTCCTTATCTCGTGATCAGAGATCTCTCTCTCTTGAGACTTTCAGCCATTTCACCGCCCCACTGTGAAGGGCCACCCTAAGGACTTTGGATTTGTTTTGCCACTTTTTGTTGTTGCCACTCAGTCCAGTTTTAGCAGCAAAAGCTGGGAGATTGTCCTCGTTAAGAGACTGACTTGTGAGATTCCACATATTACCATCAACCAGAGACAGTTTTTACCAAAAGTTTTTTATCATTGTAGACTGCATTCGTGCCGTGTCAGAACAGAAAACCTGACAGGCATAGCGAAGGTAACTAAGGTGGTGTGGCACTTAGATACATTTTGAATTTAAGTATCCTGCAGAATTTCTTTGCCCCCTATGTTGCCTTTTGCTCTGCCATCAAAAGTTGACAGTAGAAAATGTTCCGTGTCTCTGGGGACAAACCAACCCAGAGATAATTGTAGTCTAACTTGCTAAAATCACAGCGAGGTCGGTCAGGACATTCCTCAG
>JAJHUR010094900.1:0-10390 GCA_027495735.1 Lutjanus campechanus | reverse complement strand
GTCAGTGTGACTGAAGCGTTGTTGGCTCAACTTAATATTTTAAGCTTACTGAACATGTTTTCTCAAGTACAACTGAATTAATGTCAAGTTCATTTGACTGGAAAAGTTTATTTGTTTTAAATGTTTTAAATCATTTAATTCAGTCAACTTAAAAATGTAAAAAATTATTCCACATTTTTTAATTAAAACAAATTGTTTATTTTTACAGTGTAACTTGGAGACAGAGCTCCTTTAAATCAGCGCCTATAGTCTGTGTTATATATATTGCAGTCTGTATATGGTCTAATCACATGTAAATATGTCTATTTATAAATGCCTGTGTGTTTACATGTGTTTGTGTGTGTGCAGCGGGCTCCATGTGTCTTGCATAATGGAACCGCCTTGAAATATTTCAGGTTTGGACTATTTGTGCCTCCGTTTCACGTTTGTGTTGGCATGCATAGGACAGGCGCTGGAAGTGTGACAGGTGAAGCCTCCACCTGGCCCCGCTGGGTCCACCTGCTCCTTCACTGGCAGGTTACGCAGAGGAGACCGACCGTTGCCATAGGGAACAGGCAGACCGGTGAAAAGGGTTTCTTTTAGGGGCAATCTGGAGGACCATGGGTGAGCACTTAGTTCCTCGGGGCTCCTGGCATCTGTCGGCGCTTGTGGACTGGCACAAAAGGCAACACGTAATTAACTTCATTATCTCACCTGGCATTGTTAGCACGGGTGCGAGCATATTCTTTTTATCCTATAATAGTGTGCAGGCTGTATTAAATATGAGGGTCTGCTGCTCGCCTCCGTGGTATATTTCTGTCTCCTGCTTCTGTTTCATTGGAGCAGCCTCCTCAGAAGCCCCCACCCCCTTCATGTTGGTACCATTATAGCTCCTATGACTGTCTGTACTTCTCTCTGTGTGTTTTTCTGCACCTAATGCCAGTGAACACAGAAGCTTCCACTGACAGCATATGTTTGTGTTGCCTGGCCACGTGACTAGAAGGAATCCCGCATGTGGAACTGAATGCATGTCCTGTTTCTCAAACAGACAGCGAGCTACAACGGTAGAAAATATTTTGATGAAGCGATGACTAATGGCTGGGAAATCCGTGATGGAATAATGTAGATACTGGTTTGTTTGCGCTGCACACACATACAAGACAGGACTTCAAAAGGCATCATTAGTTTGCTTCAGAAAATACAGCTCTAATTAGAAATATCTTAAATAATACTGCTGCATGTCCCATCAAAGGATCTGACATTCAACCGTATTATAAATCCAGGTGCGTGTGGTGTATAAAAAGCAGAGAATTTAAGGGTGATGAAAGTCCTCCTCTAATCAAATCCTAAACAAGGCCAGTAGTACAGCATGTGTTTCAAAAGAGGGTGCCATACTGCAGTTATTGACCGGGGAGGATGCCAGTAAATTTGCATTTCTCAGCAGGATCCAGTAAAGGGGGGAAAAAATGGGGAAACCCCCTTGAACCGAACAAAGCCCACAGAGATTTTCAGTCTCATGGAAGTGGGCCTCACAGTGGCGGCAAGACGAACGGCATCCAAACTGTGTCTCATGAGTGAGGCGTGGGGTTAGTACAGAATTACTCTACAACAGCACGCCCATTGGTTCAGAGAGGAAAAGACAGCTCAATCCGCTCCTTGGGGGGGTGGGGGGTGGGGGCGGCGGGGAGGGGTGGACAGCGTGGAAGAGATGAGGAGGAAGGAGGAAGCATGCATGGGAAAAAGAAGCTCCTCCACAGAGCAGTGTGGAGAAGAAACGCTGCGAAATACAGAACCTGAACGAATGTGATAATGAGATAAGAGCGACAAAAGGTATATAATACGGAAGAAAAGGCTATGTTAGACAATGAAGCCTCGCAATATAGTTGCCATGGAGATGAGCAAGTCTCCCAAGCCTCGTCATTTCTCTGACTCCTCCCGTGAACGCTGGGATAAAAATAGACATGGGCAGAGAACAAAGAGCTATTTAAAAAAAAAAAAGAAAAAAGAAGAAGACGGGATGAGTGAAGAAGAAAGGTTGTGGAAAAATTGGGACATGTGTAAAGAAGTACGTGTGTGTGTGTGTGTGTGTGTTTGATTGGTGAATGAAAATGGTGTGAGGCAAACATGCTACCACGCGTCTCTGTCAAATGGTGGAGCAGAGTGAGTGACAGACATAGCCTGCTTGTCTGGGTAAGGAAATCCCATCATTACCATTTGTCATTATTAAAGCAACAGAGGAACAATGTGAGGGGCTGCTGCCTTTGTCTTTACTCACCACAACCACCACATACAAAGTGTCAGTTCATCATTCTTATTTCTCCTCCTCTCTTCTATTCTGCTTCTATTATTATTAATATTATTATTAGTAGTACAGTAGTTGTTGTTGTATTGGTAGCATCATGCACATTGTGTGTATTATATGAGACAAGATATTTCTAATTAAAGCCTGACCGATATATCTGTGGGCCGATATTATCAGCCCGATATTGGCCTATGACAGCTATATTTGTCTATATCGGTATCTGCATGAGTAATAATATGAAAACTTTTTTTTTGACAACATAATACAGATTGTTTTTATTTGGTAGTGTTATTAAAAACATTTTCTAAATATTTGATCTGTTTTCTTTATTTAAGTTGATGTATTTTGCTCTGTTTGTTTTTTGTTTTTGTTTTTTTATTTATAGTTATTCATAATCATTGAAAAAACTGGTGAAAGTTTACTGTTTCAGTGCCCTGATGTCATCTGGGACAAAAAAGTTTATTGTTAAACTGTAAAATGTCCTGCTTCCATTATAAATCTTTATCACAAGTGTATTTGTGAAATCATTGTGAAAAATGTGTGTTTATCAGCATCAGCCCATCCAGTACCCATCCGACCATATTTGTAATATACATTCCATCCAAAGAATTTTTTTTATTTAATTTATTATTTATAATATTTAACATCAAAATCTACTTTTTTGATTCTGATCTGAATAATATTTCATTCACAACAATTATGTTACTGCTCTATAAAGTATGACACCCTTTAGATAAGTTATTAAGTATTAAGTAAGTTAAGTTGAACTTGCCGCTGAGCCCTTCACATTGTATCAGATGTGACATGTTCTCGTCTATCGCTGTGTGCCACTTTCATACTACATTCAGATTCTGAGGAGGTTTTGAATATGCAGTGTGTTCACAAGAAAGAAGTGACAAAACAAAGTCTACTCAAAGCAGATGGTATGCAGACTAGATTTGGTCAGTTCTGGAGCGTGCTGTTGATGCACACTATTCTCCCACAAAGCAATGCGCAAAGAAAATGGAAAAGCTCTCACTAAAAAAATGTGGGTGGTGGTGAAACCACCATGGCAAGTATTAAATCTTAGTTGTGAGGTTTCACACGCAGCAGTTTTCCAAAGTTGGATTTTGATGACATCCAACATCACGTACTGTCTAATTTCTTGTTAGTATAAAATGGTCAAATAGGTTGCTATTTTATAATACCAATTTCTAAAAACAATATACTATGATGCTTAATATAGTGCATAGTGTATAAAATGAGTATGTAGTATGTATTCACACTGGTTAGAGAATATATTAAAAAGATAGTTTGCAGAAGCAGGCACGAATACCAGCAGAGACGCAGCGGACAAGGTCAGCAGCAAAATGTATTTTAGACACTACTGATTAAAAAAAGATCAATATCAGTTCAAGTGTACGCTACATTTAGAATATTTTTGCTGATTTACCTAATTTACTGCCATTAAATAAGTCGTCATATTGCTTTCTCTACGCCAACAGACACCTAAAGCAAAATGAGTCATTTTAACTCACACAACACAGGAGTTGCTGGTCTACCGCTGCTTCAGTCTGTTTCTTTGTTTGTGTGATTGTGTGACTTTGGTGTTTTGAAGGGTTAATTCAGATTCACTAAAATCACACAATATCACAAACAAACTAAATGATAGAGGTGGTGGTCAACCAGCAACTCCCGTGTTCTGAGAGGTTAAATTACTGGTTTTGCTAAAGCAGTCTGGTGGTTTGGTTAAAGAGTGATATAATGGTGGTTTTTCTGTCAGAAAAGGCCGTCTGGCCACAGCTAAAGCGGTGAAAATACTCTAAATATACTGTAGTATACTCCTAAACCCATTGACTTTTTTTAAGTGGGGCTTTTTTAGGCAGCTAAAATACGTGCTGTTGCTGACTCTGTCCACAGCTGTTCGTTGCTTAGCTTCCTACACCTGTACTCCTGCTGCTTCTCCAAACTGGGATGCGCCAACTGCCATCTACTGTAGGCAGGTACCTCAAACAATGTCACATCAAAAAACATGAACTATCCCTTTAACACCCCTAAGCATTGTGATTTTGCTGACCTCTAGTGGTTTAACTTCTCACCTTGCTGCAGTGATGTCAGAGGTGGACTCAGAGACACTGTGACATCACTGTTGGGCGGGGTTACAGGTGCAACATGGTACTCAATGGTGACGCTGGGTGTGACTGGAGGTGAAACAGGCTTGAAACTTTGAATAAGAGAAGGCAGACTGGTTATCCATCAATATGGGCAATATGGACACACTGCGAACACACATTTATGACTGTAGAAGCGACACGCTGGATTCCTGCATATAAACCTCGTCCGCTCGGTGTCTGCAGCTTCACGTGTGCAAGTTTTTGGGTTCACTAGTGAGCCATCCAAACAACAAACCTCACATGAAAATAGATTTATTGTGTTGACTCAGGGGAAAAGACCGGCCCAGAGAGAGACCCAGAGAGTGGCAGCTGGCCCTAGCTAACAGGACAACTGCTAATGGGACACCCCATCTGCTGCCCCATCATAGTGCCAACCTCTGTGCTTCTGGAAAATGTCCTGAGCTCCCCTGCTGTCTGGCATCTATCATCTCATAACATTATCTACACACCAACATCCATAACGCACTGAATATTTGACACTGCAACTTCTAGTGCATGAAATCAGCTGGCAAATGATCAGATTAGAAACCATTAAGTACATTTTGCATTATTATATCACTTCCTCAACGGTTTCCATTTTGAGAGACTTTAGATTTGATGTTTTTACACAGTGGACGTTTTACTCTGCTATAAATGTCTACTTAGCAAGACACAAACAAGTTTAGGCTCAACATATGTTGCATTGTTATGTTTAAACTGCTACACCTGGACCAGCAACAACAAGATGCTGCTTTCACACATCAATAATTTAACATCATGATGACCATTCATTCGTATGAAAGTGCACTTTTACTGTACTTTTGATCCCTAAAGGTCCAGTGAGTCAAATTTTCAGGGATGTTTTGTCAGAAAATGGCAGAAATTCAATGTAATATTTCTACGTAAGTTTTCATTTTGTATAATCACTTGACATTTTTGTTACCTTACATTAAACTGTTTATATCTACAGAGGCTGCAGGTCCTCTTCCATGGAGTCATGCTGCACCACCTTGTTTCTACAGTAGCCCAGAGCAGACAAACCTAACAATGACTCTACATACAACCTTTCACGTTTTGTGATTTTTACAAATGCCACGAGGAGCCCCTTTCACATATTATCTGTCTCATGTCCTACTGTCAGGACAAAGTGACAGATTCAACAAATATGACAAGAAGTTATTTTCATAGAAGTTACCAACTGTAGATTTATGTACAGGTTTTTTTTTTTATTTTGTGGCATTGGGCGCAGATTACAGGGGCACAGAGGGGAAACGTCCCCCTCTGAAAAACATGAAGTTGCCCCATATCATGAAATGTCTTTATTTAATAGGACAGCTGAAGTGAGGACTGGAACGAGGGAGAGAGAGTTGGGGGATGATGGACTTTCCTCTCCATAAAATACCAGCCTGGAGTTTGGTTTAAGACTCGAGTTCGGTTTAAGACCAGCCTCTGGGAGAAGATAGTATTTTAACATGAATAATTCACATGAATTGAGCTGACTGACCTTCTAATAATGAACCTTTTAAACAGCATCTAGTAACGTAGAAACTGGGGCTAAAACCAACCTGCTTTCTACTTCTAGCGTCACATAATAAGCAAAAAAATTTTTCCTTGGCTTACTTTCGTGTTAATTGCCTTTAGCAATATTTTGACAGTTTCAGTAAAAAGAAGGATTTTCTTCGATTTAGTCCCAGCAGCATCTACTGTTTTCATTCACTTGGAGCTTTCAGTGGCGAGTATAGAAAGAGTTGTCTCTGCTTTTCCTTTAAGTAGTAAGGAGCATTGTCCCCCTGGACCCCTAATTTGTAAAGTGCAAAGCATCACTCTCCTCCACAGCATACATAACAGCCTCTTTTCTCTTGTCTCCGATTTATAGCTGCCATCAGTCACTTGTCTGCGCACCAGACACCAGAGTTATGATGATTATCTTGATACGAGTGCCCCTGCACTTCCTCATTCCTTCATCCTCCTGCCTGGACCGTTAACACATGGATCAAACTTGCCTTTGCAGCACCATCTGGTGACCACTGCTGTGATTCAGGAAGCCTTCCTGTAGATGAATGAGGGAAAAGAAATACAACCCCTATACTCATGTTTTTTTTTTCCTTTTTTTTTTTTTTTTTTTTTTTTTTTTTTTTTTTGCTCCTTACCTGTAATACCACTCTGGTCCTCTGGATGGTGTCTCAACCCTGTGTGCTTCCTCCTCAGTGATGGTCTGGGGGATTTTATAACCTGCACACAGACAACCAGCATAAGAATTCTTATACTTCCACTTCATTATTAGCACAGTCTCTCCTAAAACTATTACTCTTCACTACACACTGTATGAATGAACAGTTTGTGTTGGCCCCTGTTGTTATTGCCCCCACCGACTGATTAGAGCTGCTGAGCAGCTTGATTCCTCCACAACTGGAGACACAAATGTGTACAATTAGAAACCACATGTAAAGAAACCAGTTTGGAGTATCTCTCATAATAATGTTGATTTCTTGTTCTTTTGTTTTTGATGTTTATTTTTGATGTTAATGTTGTACAAAAAGACAATTAGTTCAGATATTAACTCTGTAAAGCCTGACACGAGAAATAATTGCCAGAATATCTATGTCATTATATAATTAACATATGTGATTGTTTGTTTGTATCATATTTGACACATGGAGCATTTATGAAAATTCAGGGATTAATTTTTATTTTATTTTAGAAACAATACCAAACATTGTCCATTGCTTTAGGAAAATTTGGCACATTTCATTTGGTTTGGTTCTTTTTATCCCCCAACTTTTTTTTATTTCTCATTGTGGGAGGCAAAAGATATAATTGTAACCCTCTTTTGTTGATTGTTGGTGTTCCCCACTTCTTCCGGGCTGAGGGGAATAAGTGGGCTGCAACATATCTTCCTTCCTCTTTGTTTAATTTTCACCAACACGGCAAAACAATACAAAACACATCCCAACTTAGAGGTACAACAACTTCTTCACCGTCAAGCACGAGGGACTCTCTGTGGGTGTCACTCATACCTGTCCCCACAAAACAAGGGCAGGTAGGAATCAATTAGCTTATAACCAAGGGAATACAATGACTCCACTTAAACACTGCACATGAACCTACAAATGAAACAATATACAAAGTACTATAAATGACAGTGAAATAATAGTTTACAAGTAACTCAATAATGCGGTAAAATATTATCACTTAAATATAAATAATGTACCAACTGTGCTGCTTAATAAAAAAAAATAAATAAAAAAAATTACACAGTAACTTAAAGGATAACTTCAGTATTTTTCAACCTGGGCCATATTCCCCCATGTGTATGTGTGTGTATGATTGATAAATACAAAAAAAATGGTTCAGTATTAATGGAGGCAGATGCAGCTGCAAAACGAGTTATAACGGTAGATATGAGGGCAAATATGTCCCGTAAAAGTTTGTACATTAAAAGTGCTTTTTTTCACCACAGACTGGATCAGATCGCCAGTGTAATCTCTGTCAACAGTGTGCTTCACTTACTGCTCGCTGTCTGTGACGACATCTCATGGGATCTTTGTTTGTTGCCGGAAGAAAACAGAGGAGTCATGCTGAGAGCCGGTCAGAGCAGAGTTAGCTGTCCCGGAGTTCAGTTGAGAGTTTTACTGCAACTATTGAAAACAACTGTTTGTTTGTTTGTTTGTTTGTTTGTTTGTTTTGGTGATATGCTCATCAAATTTGTTTAGAGTGAATTCAATAGGTGGCCAATTCTTACATATGGCTTCTTTAGGAGACACTAAGTAATGTCTTATAATCAGCACATTACATTTGCATGTTAGAGCAAAATGCATCCATTCTCATCTAAAATTTATGGATAAATTAAATGAGAGGGACTACTAAGCTAACTGCTTGTGACTAAAGTTGAAAACATTTTAAAAAGATGTCTCCAGTGTCCCTCAGAGATCATTTGTGGGGGAAGTTTACACAAAACAGTTAAAGAGTGTAAGAGATGATGTTAAAAGTGCATTGTAATACAGAGCGCAGCTGTTGGTATTATTAGATTACACAAAGTTAGGTGTAGCACCTTGCCAACCCAGTGACCCACAGCGTGCATGTTCTGATCATCAGTGTGTCAAGGTTTTACCCCATTCCTTCATGATATCAGACACAGAGGCTGCTCCTGCAACAACGTGATCGCTTTCATCTCTATTTTCAGCAATTTAAAATTAGCATGTCTCTGCCTTCCTAAAAATAATCTTAAAAAGAAGGTTAAGGCTTTTTATACCAAAGAACAAACTTTGATCCTGTTCTTAGAAAACATACAAAAAAAGCCCTTCTGTCCCATTTTACAGGCAACATCGCAACTGACATATCAAGGAGAAAGTACTGAATTAAGTTTGACTTTGAGCTCATTTGCACAATTCGTCTAAATGAATAAGATGTGAACATTTATGAAGGTGCAAACCAGTGGGGGAAGAAAAACACAGATCCTTTACTTAAGTAAAAGTACAATGTAAAAATACTCCATTACAAGTAAAAGACCTGCATTTAATGTCCTATTGAAATACAGTACAGTATTATCAGCAACATATACTTAAAGTTTAAAAAGCACATTGGTTCTGCAGAAAATTTATCATAATTATTATTATCATATTATTATATATTACATTATTAGATGTTATTTGTAATGAGAGGGGAAAGGTCATGAGGGCATTCTGCTTCTGTTCTCTACCTGAGCAAGCAAGCAGAGAAGAAGATGTGCCTACGAGACTGAGAGACTGATAAGCTGCAAAAAAAAAAAAAGTGCTATTTTTGTCTTTGATGAGCTCCAGCTGTATATAAGAAGAGGTAATACTGAGAGGATAGAACCGTATAGAGATTTTCTGAAAATGCAAGAGAAGAGATAGAGAGATCAACCCTGGTTTTAACAAGTAATAACAGGCTTATTGTTTCACTCTGTATGGGATTTTGTACTTTGCGTTTCATAATTTTAGTGAATAAAACCAATTAGATCATTTGATCTACTGAAAGACAGAAACCTTTTCTACTTTTGATTTCTTCATTCCACTCATCCAAGGCTTCTTCATCAACACTTCAGTAAGGCCCCTTGTTTTTGTTTTTAAAAAAAAAATAATTCTCTATAATTTTAGACATGCTGATTTTTTTTTGTCCTCAAAGTGTGTTAGAGCTGTTAGGACAGGAGCCCTATAGGCAGGGGAAAGCCTAGAATGAGGTTTTTGTCCTTCAGTCAGATGCTGATATTCTCTTGTCTTTTGTTGATCCAAGACGAAGCTGACAGAAGGAGACGACTGACAGGAGAAAGAGCAATAACAAGTACATCTGCTGCTTTGGCATCCCAGACAGCAACACAGATTCATCAATACACAGCACAGTTAGGCTACTGATATTTCAGAGCCATGGTCAGGGCCAAAGGGAAAAAAACATACTACCTTGCACAAACCTCATGTGCATAAAGCATCTGCCCCTGCACTCTTTCTACCTCTAATGCATGAGGAGGGGGCATGACATGCATTTTGGTCCCAACACTGCTGATAATAGACTGGGCTAAACACAGAGAATGAATTTGACAGTATACTTGTACTCTGTATTGTGATCACAATGAAGTTGGCCTTTACCTTTTACCTTTAATAATTATTAAAGGTTTACCTATTAATTACGGTACAAAGTAATAATAGTATGGTTGATGAAAATGTTAACTAAAATGTACATTGTGAAGTTCACAGCAAAGCCCTTTCATTGAGAGGACACGTTTCTGTAAATGTTTATTTAAGGGTAGTAATTGTCCACTTACTTGTCCATCCATCCTCCAACTTATAACTTCTTTCTGGTAAATATTGAGATCAGTGGACATGATCCATGGTCTACATGTAGAGGTTTGCGTGTTCCTTTAGCTTCATGTTGGTGCTCTTTAACTTTTAGCCTAACCTCAACTCTAACCATGTTTTAAAGCTGAATGAGCATTACCTAACCAAAATTAAATATGTATTAA
>JAJHUR010094898.1:0-11752 GCA_027495735.1 Lutjanus campechanus | reverse complement strand
GACTGACATTTTTCTTCACAAGCTTGGCGCTGGCAGTGACAGAGACAGGGGAATTTTAACAAATAAATAAATAAATAAATAAATGAATAAAAAATAAAAAATAATACTGCCCATGAAATATGTGAGAGATATGGCCGACCCAACCCAAACCCGCCGGGACCCGTTAGGTCCCATAGGGTCTCTTCAGATCCTGGTCAGGTCCTTTTCAGGACCCGATCTTCCCTGAAAGTTTACTTTGAAAGATTATGTAGTTTACAAACAAGTTTTCAAAACAATGTTTAAGAAATGTTCAGCTTTATTGTTTTATGGGATGTGTGATTCTTGAAGGGGTGTGAATGAAAAGCAGAAAAATATTGGCTGCAGCCCCCTATGATTTATTTTTTGTTCTGATTATTATTTGATTTAGCCTTATGTTATTTAAAATTAATTGTTTTTGACAGTAACTGTAGTAACAGTAGAATGTTTTTTTGCAGTAACCCTGCAATCGACCGTGCTGCTGCACTCTTTTATGTTTGCTCGTGCATGTGACTTGTTTTAGTAGCAGTGCACACTGGACAACAGGGCTCCACTGAAAGCCACCGTGTAATTCAAACCCTGGTTATAATCAGCATACATTTAGCATAGTGTTATAAATCCTTGTTGACTCAATCATAAAATGCCATTTCAGGGTTTGATCTGTTTGTTTCTCTTTTAATAGTTGACTCTCAGTATAATCATCAGGTGTCTGAATGAAATCCTTCCACTAAAATTTGCTATTCAAATAAATGTTCAGTTAAAAGGAGCCAAGTCATTTTAAAAAAGCTAAATCTACCTAATTTTTGTTGGAAATTGAAATGAATGGATGATCAGTTTTCAAATATAAAAAAACAACAGAATGAAAACATAAAATCCCTCCATACTGCTTATCTGGTGTAATCCAAGTCTCCTAAAGCCCCAACATGCCAAGTTGACCAAAGAAATGTTATTTATGCTGTTTTTGGTTTAAATCTTCACTGTGGATCCTTAGATTGAAGCCACGTTCACCTGCACATTTACACTGTCTGAACAGTGTGTGTGTGTGTGTGTGTTGTGACAGTGTGCAAATGGCATACCCGGACTTTAAGATACTTGGATTACACCAGATGAGCAGTATGAAACATTTTATGTTTTTTAACATTTGTTTTTCATGTATGAAAACTGGTCACCATTTTCTTCCAGTGTTTGGGAGATTCTGCAACACTGTTTTCCTGTGAAACTCCAGCAGTGTTTTGTGGACCAACAAAGTAAACCCGACCCTCAATCGGCATGAGGGTGAGTAGATAATGACTGAATTTTTATTTTAGGGTGAACTATCCCTTTTAAGAGATGACCTCCGCAGCCACAGGGTGATTCATGGAGACTTTTCATGGGCAAGCATCAAAAAAAAAAAAAAAGACATCTCCACAAATCTTTCTTGCTTACTTTACAAGAATGCATTTTCTATGTGATGCATAAACCAACTTTTAAACTCATTGATCATATCTGTGTCAGTGTATTTATTGTGGATGTGTGTTGCCTCCAGGCCGCCAGGGGGCGACAGCGCGGTCACCTCCTGTATTTGCGTCAGAGAGGTGAGAGGTTGTGAGTGTTACAGCGCCACATGCATCATGTTGTGTTGTTGATGCTGGACGTTTAAAAGGGTTTAATACTTGACGCTGTTTCTTCTCGGTAAGTTTGACGGTTCCGTGTGATTTTTATGACGTTTCAAAGCTGTAATTTTCCGTTTGGTTGATTTTAATTATCGCAGCTAAATATCATGTCGCTGCTTCTAGTTTAAATGTAAGCTACGCAGTCTGTAGCTAACTTAATCTTTCCTTCTACAACCGTCAGTTTGCTTCCTAAAACACTGACAAACTAGTTATTCACACTGCCAACGTGTTTTAAAGCTACACTGTTATTGTGGGTTTATTTTTTACCTGATATACTGAGGCCTTCTTGTAAAGAGCCCCGAGACAAGACTAAAGAAACCAGGGCTAACAAGCAAACTTAAAGTTTCCAGGACATACTAATAGGACTATGTGGCGTTAAATCAAAATATGACAGTACCGATTTAATAAGGGTGTTGTCAACCAAATAATAAAGAGAGAGGCAACGTAGAAAGGGAGAATATATAATATTTATTTTGCATGTCCAGGGTTACATGAACCAGAGGACAGCTTCAAGTCTTTCAGATTTGTTTATCTCAGATTGTTTGATGAATGATGCACAGCCCTAATAAAATCCCAGAATTATTTCAGGTGTTTTCTTACTGTATTGATATTGTATCGATGTATCACTCACATATATCAGAATCAGAAACACTTCATTGATCCCTGGAGGGGGGGATCAATCTTACAGATGCTCTCATTCAAGAAGCAAATACATAAACATAGAGAAATTAAGAAAAAAGAAAATCAGTATATTAAAAACTATGTGCGTTCCATTAAAATGCATAACAACATAGTAAAACAATAGTATAAAAGAAATGTATACTCAATGTTTAATCTTTTTCTGTTTCAGGTGTTTTGCAGCCTGTGGATCCAGACTTGATCCTGAGGTAAAATGCGGAACTTGAAGCTGCTGAAGAGCCTCCGGAGCTCCGAGCTGCAGGGTCCAGGCTCCCCGCAGTGTGTCGCTGTACGGGCCGACACTGGCTCGCTGCTGGTCGCTTCACACTACTCCATCACAGAGTACGACCCACGAACTGGCCAGGTGAGCTGTTGACGGCTCACTGTACCCCGCAGGAGAATCGCATCATCAGACATCAGCTATATTTCTTTGAGGATAGCAGTGTGTCCAAATTTGAATTTTAAACAAGTCAGAAAGGAAAGACACAATATTTCAATTACGAATCTTTGTAAGGAAATGAAAGGTGGTTCACTCATCGTCAGGTTTCCTTCTTTTTTGTTCTGCAGGTTGTCAGTGAGGCTTCTTTGACAGCTGAGGGTTTCCTCCCGGAGGACGGCAGTGGAACCGTGGTTGGACTGCAGGACCTAGCTGAACTCGAGTCGGCATGTTTGGCCACAGTGGGTGGCGACGTCGTCCTCTTCAACCTCAACACCTGCCAGGTGAGCAGCACAAGTTGGTAGGATGGGTATTATTAGGATTTCATTGATACCTAGTGTGTATATATATATGTATATACTGATATTCCTTATCGCTATCAATACTTTGTCTGTTGATACTCTTATTGATACTAATCGCCATAAGTTGGTGCAAAAAATAAAGACATGACATGAAAAGATGTGAAAAGAATCAACAATTGTTTTATTAATGCTTTTATTTTTGCAGAAATAACAAGTGAAATAGTTTCATTCATTAGATTTAGTAAAGTGAACCCACACTTTTCAGTGTTTTGCCCTGATAGCTGTTTGTTTAATGAGTTTATTATTATTATTTTGGTACTGACCAATCCGGCTGTGGTTTAGCACTGGTTCTTGATACCGTCCCTACAAGTTGGGAAGGAGAGACCATCATGTTGCACCACCATGTTTCCACAGTAGGCCAAAACGGAAAAACCAAACACTGGGTCTAGACACAGCCTTGTCAGTTTTCTGTGTGTCTTGAGGCCACCGTAGTTTCTCTTCCACACTCACACAAAGGGAGGGTGATATGAGTTGTTTGCAGTCTGCAAGCCGCTAAATCCTACACGCTGGTCCTTTAAGATAAGGTTAGATTTAGTTTAAAGTCAAGGTTAGGATAAGGGGCGAGGGAATGCATTGTGTCACTGAACATCCTGACAAACGTGTGTGTGATGATGTTCCACAGTTGGAGTGTGTTGGCAGCGTGGACAGCGGTCTGACCTCGATGAGTTGGAGTCCTGATGAAGAGCTTGTTGTTCTCACTACTGGTCAGTATGTTATACACGCGTCAAAACATGTTATTTATTAAAAAAAAAAAAAGTTTCATGCTTTGAACCATCAGTCAGAAAGACACCTCCCAGTGGAGTTGTCAGTCTTTAAGTTATATTGTTAGATTATTTCTGCAAAGCACCAAAAATCTTAAAATATAAAGCAGAGTTGCAAATGAATAAATTGCTATAATAATAATAATAATTTGTGCTCACAGGTCAGGAAACGATCATCATGATGACCAAAGACTTTGAGCCGATCACTGAGGTCGGAATCCATCAGGACGACTTTGGTGAAGGTACAGTGGTTTCAAATGGATTCTGTTTGTAAAAATATTTGTAAAATGGCTGAATTATAGTGATATTTATACAAAAAATGTTCATGTATATGATGTGTTTTGCAGGGAAGTTCATCACGGTGGGTTGGGGGAAGAAGGAGACTCAGTTTCATGGTTCAGAAGGGAAACAGGCGGCACAGAGGAAGATCCTGGTCAGTCTTTAACTACAGAAACAACAAAACAAAGCAAACAAAAGTGTCAAAAATTATTGAAAAGGGGTGAAAAATATTTTGAATGATATTTTAATAAACATGCATCCACAGGAGGTGCAGCCGGCTGCGGCCTGGGACGACCGCAGGCCGCGGGTGACGTGGCGAGGTGATGGTCAGCTGTTTGCCGTCAGTGCCGTCTGTCCTGAGACCGGAGCCAGGAAGGTCCGGGTCTGGAACAGAGAGGGCGTCCTGCAGGCCACCAGCGAGCCAGTCAACGGCCTGGAGCAGGCACTCTGCTGGAAGTAAGAGTGCTGCTGAAACAATTTTCTTTTAGTTCATTAAATTAATTCTATTAACTTTTATTTTGTACATTTTTCCACGCAAGCAGGTGTCTGTGTGCTGCTGGTGTAAAATGACCTTTATTGACTGTCTGAAAGAGGATTAGACGTGAGAGTTTTGGTTAAATGTTCTCCTGCTGTTTCAGACCCTCAGGAAGTCTCATAGCGAGCACTCAGCGTCATCCCAACAAACACAGTGTGGTTTTCATGGAGAAGAACGGACTGCTGCACGGAGACTTCACCCTCCCGTTCAGCAAAGACCAGGCCAAGGTGAACCTGACTCACAGACGATAGGAGAAATATCAACAAATGAACACTTAGTAATTTTAATTCTTCAAAAACACTTTGGTTTGTTTGTGTTTCAGGTGAAGGATCTGCTGTGGAACAGTGACTCCACTGTTTTAGCTGTTTGGTTGGAGGACATGACAGCTGGAGAAGACAAACAAGTCAGCACGTACAGTGAGTTCAGTCAAAGTTGTAGCCTCTTCCTCAGGTTTATCAGTGTATTGTTGAACACAACATGTGCAAATCCAGAAATCTGACTTTGGAGTTTATTTTTTATCAAACCAACCAAACCTCATTGGCAAAATCTGTATTTTTATCTCATAGAACACAGGGAACGTTGGTCAACTGCTGCCTCGATCGGTTAGTTTGTTGATGTGACATTTTAAAAGTTTAACTTGGATTCACCAAAGGCACACAAAAACTAACAGATCAAGGCGGCGGTAGACCAGCAGCTCCCATGTTCTGTGAGGTAAAATTGCTTTTTTTGTAAAAGGAGTTTGGTTTAGCAAGAGAGAGCAATATTTGTTTTATATAAAAGCCTTTTCCTGTCTGATGGCTGGGTAAAGCAATGAAAATATTCTAAATATAGCATACTGGCTAAAATAAATGATGCTGCTGATTGTGTCCACAGCAGTATGTTGATTTTGAAATTGCATTCATAATGGTCTTTAAGGTCTTAAAAGTCTTAAATTTAACTTTTTGAAACCTGCAGAGACCCTGAAGACATGTTGGACATTGAGAAACTGGGATGGACATTTTTCACGATTTTCTTTTATTTCATAAACTAAATGATTAATCGATTAATGTAGAAAATAATCTTAATCTCTCTGATTTAATTTATGTAGTGCCAAATCACAAGAGAAGTTATCTTTTCATATAGAGCAGATCTGTATTGTTTCTTTATAAGATGAGTGATGAGAGAAAAAAAATAAATAAATAAATAATTGATCAGTCAGTGCGGTTTAAGAAAACACTGGGTCTCAGTTGTTATGAATGACTACAAGAGACACTTTCTGTCATGGATGAGTACAGAAAAAAACTGAATAAATGATTAAATAAATGAATAATTTTATAAATGATCAATGTTCTCTCTGCAGTCCAGCTGTGGACGGTGGGAAACTACCACTGGTACCTGAAGCAGAGTCTGGACTTCGGCAGAGACCCTCAGAAGTCTCCAGTCTGTGTCAGCTGGGACCCCGAACGCCCGTTAAGGCTCCACGTGGTGACCCGCGGCTGGACCAGCATCACCTACGACTGGGGCTGGACGACCGAGAGGAGCCCCGGGCTGGACGCCACCGACAACGCCAACGTGGCCGTGATTGACGGAGGTGAGAGCCGATGAGACGAGAGGACGTGGAACTGCGGGATGATTCCAACATGATGTTAATATTTATTTAAAACCCTCTCAGATAAAATCCTGGTGACGATCTTCAGGCAGTGTGTGGTTCCTCCTCCCATGAGTTCATTTGAGCTGCAGCTGACGTCACCAGTCAACCAGGTGACCTTCCTCTGTCAGCCTCAGAGGACCAATCAGCTGGCAGCGCTGACTTCTGATGGACAGATCTCAGTCTACAGCCAAGGTGCGTCTATAATCATTTAATTTCCCCATCTGGGGTAATAAAGGTTACTTGGACTTGATGTGTATCTGTTTGTTCCGAGTCTAAATATTATTCATTTTGTTCTATTTACTTCACCCACCGATCTGTCCAGATGCAGGAGAACCAGCTGATAAAACAACAAATGGGTTCCGTGTGGTGTCTCGTCCCCTGGTCCTCCAGAAATCCTTCAGGTAACGCAGCATCCTGCGGTGCTGCTGCAGTCTGATTAATGCTAATCATGTTTTTTTGTTTCATGGTTTACTAGTGTTTCTCAAATGATTCTCCTCTGATTTCCCCGCAGAGTGACGGTTCCTCAGGAGGAACCTCTGGCCCTGCGGCAGCTGCTGTGGCTGGAGGACGAGCTGTTTGTGGGTGTGACCTCCGGCCTGCTGCCAACCTCCTCCACCCTGCTGAGTCTCCGCCCTGCTCATGACGCTGATGATGAATTTACTGTGAGGTCAGAAGGGCTCAACTGAAGCCTGTTAATCTTACAAATGAACTAAATTGCATTGAAACCTTTAAATTGAATCATTCCACAGCTGTCCTGTAAGTCAGGACTCATCATGGAGTTTTTATGTTTCAGGTCAGAGATAGAAGTGGACGGTGTCGTGGTCAGTATGGTTCACTGCTCTCAGACCAGCACTGTGGCTCTACAGCTGGAGGACGGACAGATCAGGAAGCTGCTCTGGAGTGAGTCGCCGACACTCGTCTTCTGCTGCTGAATTATGTGTGAAGTGATTTTTAAATGGAGATCCAATGACTCTGACTTTCAGCCTTCAAGACAGGAGGTCAAACAGCATAATAATGTGCTGCCTGGTGGAGTCAGGTCTCAAATGATCTACAGTAAAATGGTAAAATCCAGCAGTAGTTTACAGTAAAAACATCCATTGTTTTTCCTGTGTAGACTGTCCTGAGCCGTCAGTGGAGGATTGGCGAGACTCCAGCGGGTGCAGCATCAACTTCCCTGTTCCCTGCGTTCAGACGGCGCTCTGCAGCATCAGTGGGGAGGTAGAAACATATGTACTTACAATAATCATAAGTTGTTTTGTGTACAAGCCTAAATGCTCCTGTTTTCTGTTTGCTTTGCCTTCTTGTCTTCAGGAATGTCTCCTCGGCCTGACGGACAGATCACACCTGTACGCTGGAGACACGGAGGTGAGCTGCCACCTGTATCTTACCAGCTGTCTCAATATGTTCACAGGGACCAATGGGAAATGTGCTCATTTCTGTCTGCTTTTTTCTCAGCTGGCCTCCAACATTTCATCCTTCGCTGTTTGCAACGACTTCCTCCTCATCACCACACACTCGCACACCTGCCGCTGCCTCCAACTGAGCACGCTCACTGTCAAAGGTACGATGGAGACACGTGCACAGAAAAACCCTGAGTGAATATACCAGGGACGCCCTGTTCGGCTGGACGCTGGCTGTTCTCGGCTGATATTCAGTAAAAAAGATCAGGAGTAATGCTAATGCTGAGTTCAATGACCTTTGACCCCACAGGGCTGCAGGCGGCTTTGGCGTCAGATGGAGGTCAGAACGACGAGACGCTGCGGCGGGTGGAGAGAGGATCCAGGATCGTCACCGTGGTCCCACAAGACAGCAGAGTGATTCTGCAGGTCAGTTCAACACACGCAGGCACGTCGCCACCTTTCGTTACAGCAGCACCGAAAAATGTGATCGTCTATGACAAATATTATTATGACAAATTTATAATTTAGAGGTATACGTTCTCTGATATATTTTGTTGTGTTTGTGTCCAGATGCCTCGAGGGAACCTGGAGACGGTGCATCACCGAGCGCTGGTGTTGGCTCAGCTCAGGAAGTGGTTGGACAGGTGAGTTTGATATTCTTCCATCGTATCACCTGCTTGTTTTCTTTTTAAAGGTAAAAAAACCCCTGAAACTCAAACAGTCAACCGTATGAACAAAAGAAAAACCTATTTTTGATTGGAGCAGCGCTTTAATCTTATTTAAGATCATCTTGATGTCATGTAATTGTCACAATGTCATGATGATGAATACTTAGAGTTTTTAAAAAAGTTTTGTTGTTGTTTTTTCAGTTTGAGGTTCAAAGATGCCTTTGAGTGCATGAGGAAGTTGAGGATCAACTTGAACTTCATTTATGACCACAACTCAAAGGTAATCATAGAGGTTAATGTATATTTTTGTGACATAACATCTTTTATTTTGTCCATACGAGCAGGATATTACACATTTTCTTGCTCATAGCTTCATAAACAAACAAAAAGCTCTGTAAATGCATTTATCTTCTAAAAGCTAGATGAAGAAAACACTGAACAGAAGCAGAGAAATCAGGCAGTGAAGTGTGTCAATAAATATTTTTCTGTATTTTCACCGTTTTCATCTCTGTGTTTGACCGGTTCTTGATTATGAAAAGCAAGTGTAGAAATAAAGATTAAAGCATAAAACCAAACACTGATGCCACGTGTGTTTCTTGACTCGTCATGTTTCAGTGTCCATCTCCTCCTGCAGGTTTTCTTGGAGAACATCGAGACCTTCATCACACAACTCAACTCCATCAACCACATCAACCTCTTCCTCACTGAGCTCAAGTAAGACTCTGTACATTTTGTACTCTGTAAATTTTTTAGAGAAGGAAAAACAACTCTCTTTTTTTACTCATACATTCTGCAAATTGATTTGTGTTTGGTATTCAGGGAGGAGGACACGACCAGCAGCATGTACCCCCGTCCTGAGGGCAGCTCCGTCCAGACTCAGCCTGTGTCGGGGCAGAAGAAGGTGGATGTGGTTTGTGATGCTTTGCGGAGCACCATGGAGTCGATGGGTTCAAACAAGTCAGTCAAATTAATTTATAAATATCTGCTCAGAATGTCGAATGGAACGTTTAGTTAACATAATAACACTGCATAAAGTTAAGCTTAAAATATTTACAGTGTTTCACTAATGAAGGTTTTGTGTCCAGCACAGACCTTGTTGTGAGCAGTTTCATGTAGGAACTATTTTCTTTCTAGTAGTTTTAAAGTAGTTCTGGTAGATTGTACAGCAGAAATAAAGTATCTGTCATTTTAACTGTAGATTAGGCATCAGTGGGGTATAAAACAGCCATATTGTCAACTGTCCAGGTTCTTTCTGTCCATACTGACGGCTCACGTGAAGAAGACGGTTCCAGAGTTGGAGATCGCTCTGCAGAAAGTCCACGAACTTCGAGGTGAGCACACTGACAACAGGTAGACAGACAGAGCAGATGTTTTTTTTTTATTGTTCCTCATTGTGCGCTGCTGTGTTTGTGTATTTGTCCAGTGAACCCTCCTGAAGCTCCCGGTGCTGTGAGAGCTGAAGAGGCGCTGAAATACCTCCTCTTCCTCGTCAACGTGAACGACCTGTACGAACACTCGCTGGGGACGTACGACTTTGATCTGGTGCTCATGGTGGCCGAGAAATCCCAGAAGGTAAAAGTCGGCAGGATGAGGAGGAGGAGGAAACATCTTCATTTTCTTGTTTTACAATAAAAACAAATCCAAAGTGACATTATATATCAAACACAATCATTTGTGTTGATGAGGTTTTTAAGTAAGTCCTCATTTCTTTTCACATACCAGCTGTGATGATTGTGACCTCTGCATCTTAAAGCAGCAAGAAGTTTTCAAGAAACATTTTGACCTCAGTAATATGCACATTTATGCACCAAAATGTGGAGTAAAAATGAAGAGGTATTCAAGCTGCCAAATATCACACAGATTTATTCATTGACATTACTTTATTGTGTGAAAGGTGTGAAAGAAGGGGTGTGTATAGAATCAGTATGCAATGAAAATGATGCAATATCTGTAGGATATGAAGAGAAAAAAGTATTTAGTTTGAATTCATATCCAGAAGAAAGTTTTTCAAAATTCTAGACAGTGAAAAATGCAGAAGCCCTATAAATATTTCACACACTCATGATCCAACTAAGCTGTGATTGGTGGATGAATTTGTCAGTTTATGTAAATTAACTAATTAATTAATTTTTGTCCACAATCCCTGCAGGACCCCAAAGAGTACCTCCCCTTCTTAAACATGCTGAAGAGTCTGGAGCCGAACTACCAGCGCTACACCATCGACAAACACCTGAAACGCTACAGGAAGGCCCTGAATCACCTCAGCAAGTGTGGTCAGTCAAAAATGTTTCTGTCGGCTCTGATCCTTTTCCGGCAGGGTTGCAGAGTAAAGGCCACACGAATCTGCTAAAAAACATTTCTAAGTCTTTTGGTAGCAGTTTGCACAGTGGATCTATCAAAACGTGGAAATGCAGGCTGGAAATGACCACTAATGTTTTGCAAAGTGAACCGTGAACTAATCTGTGCTGTTCTCTGTGTTCAGGAGAGGAACATTTCCCCGAAACTTTGCAGCTCGTGAAGGAGCAAAAACTCTACAGTGAAGCTCTGAGACTGTACCCAGCAGACAGTGTTCACTACAAGGTACAAACACACACAGCTCATCCAGATGTTAATACAGCTGCTGCTCAGACTGTTTGAGTGCTGCAGAATTACTTCATTTAAAGTCATCACTTTTGGCTTGGGATGGGTTAGTGTCATTAATGTTAATTGATAAGAGCAACTTGACTCGCTTTTAGTTCCAGTTGCTTTCAATATTTAGGATATCTAAGGACACAAACTTTGTTTCAGAAAAGGCGAATGTAGCAAGAGTTTGAGAAAACCCACATCAGAGCACAGACAGTGAAGCTCTGGTTGATCCATGTCAAATAAGTGATGATTCTAGTTAGAATTATCTGACCAATCAGTGTTTTTACTCCACTGTTTAATTGTGGCTCACTTCAGTCGAGGTGATACCCAAAAAAGTAGCAGGTACAAGGTACTCTCCATGACTTTTGACAAAAAAAAGCAAAAAAATGCAACAAGAGTCGAGCAGCATCATGCAGTGGCAACACCAGGTGGATATATATTTGCAAAACACTTTTTCCAGTTTCCAGATAACTTACTTTGTTTTTTAAAGATTATTCCTAATATGGATTTAAACAATGCAGGATTTAAAATACTTAAATATCTGCTTTGCAAATGTTTTATGAGGCTCTTCGGAAACATGTTAGACATGTTCACTACTTTTTATGTGCATGTCCAGTCGGTGTTGATGGTAAACAAGTCAGTCGAAGCCAAGAAAAGACAAATAAAGCCAAGCTGAGTTCTAAATTATAATTTGCTTGTAATTGACAGGGA
>JAJHUR010094895.1:0-13380 GCA_027495735.1 Lutjanus campechanus | reverse complement strand
GTGTGTGTGTGTGTGTGTGTGTGTTCAAGTGTAAGCAAAGTCTACGAGATGTGTGTGTGTGAAAGAGAGATGGAGAAAAAGTGAGAGAGTCGGTGGGTGTTGAGTTACAGTAAGTCTGTGTTGAGTGTTGCTAATTTGACACTGTGAGCTGGTCAGGAATCAGTGCAGCAGGTCCAAACACACGCACACACACACACACACACACACACACACACACACACACACACACACACACACTCGAACAGAGTCATGTATCTGCAGTTGTCCCTACAAAGCACAGTTGGCAAACACCACACACGAACACACACACAAACACTGCTCTCACACACTTGGACGGGCTTCCTTTGCACTGTGCTGACTTTCACAAATTACATATGGTCTCATCTGCTGTGAGAAAGCAGCCAAAGTGCAGACATGGACGGAGAAAGATGTTTCCATCTAATAGAAATCTAATAGCATAACCAGGGTTGGGAGGGTTTCTTTAAAAATTATTCAGATACAGTTACTAATTACCTGTTAAAAAATGTGGTCAGTAACTTAATCCCAGTATATCACAATATTGAAGTAAAGTAACTTGATTACTTTCCGTTACGTTTAGATTACCTCAGTTTAAAATATGGTCAAATTGTTAAGCCTAATAGTGTTTTTAGAGCTGCAACTAACATTAGCTTTCATCATTGATTAACACGTTGATTATTTTCTTAATTAATCAATTAGTTGTTTGGTGAAAAATGGTGAAAAATCCTCAAATGTGTTTTGTTCACAACTCAAAAATATTCAGTTTCCTGTCAGAGAGGTGTGAAGAAACCAGAAAATATTATATAAGAATTTCAACTTTTTTTTATTTGAAAAAATGACTCATGATGATTAATCGATTAATTAATCCTGTCACAATCTTGTCACTTGAAAAATCATTTTTCAAGTCTTTGCCATTTTCTCCATTAATTAATAAGTTATTTGGTGAAAAATGTTGATCAGTGTTTCTCAAAGCTCAAGATGACGTCCTCAAATGTCTTGTTTTGTCTACAACTCAAAGGTATTCAGTTTACTGCCCAGTGAAGCATTTTTTCACTAGAAGCCGTGATAATGAATTGGCAGCTGGATTTGTGAGATCATGTGAGAATCCATCTTGCCAGGCTTCAAGTTATCCATTTGTGTCCGCACCAAAAGTGGTTCAGCCAATCAGCATCCAAGGAGGGACTGCTGGCAGCTACAGGTGTGGTTTTAGGTGTGACGACAGCGAGAAGCGTCCATTGAAGCGACTCGTCTCAAACAAACAATGTTGGCTCCTGAAGAGGTTAGTGTAGATACTGTGATAGCATCAGTTATATCAGAACTGGAGAGTATTTCTTCATTGAAAGAAGAGCAAAGAACGACACTGAAGACTTTTCTCCATGGAAAAGATGTTTTCACTCTTCTCCCGTCCAGCTTCGGCCAGAGTGTGATGTGATTGGTTAAAGTAAGCCCGAATTAGTCGTGATAGACAGATGGATCATCCAATCACCTGCCAAGTGTTATTTGAAAGTGCCTGTCCTTTTCCAAACAGTTTCTGAGAAGGACAACTTCTAAAATGGTTCTGAGGTTATAACAAACCATCTGGTGTGTCAGGTTCAGAAGTGGGAAGTAACTAAGTACAAATACTTAAGTAGATTTTTTTTTTACGTAAGAGTACGTTACAAAACGAAAATGACTAACAAGATGCAAGCAATGTAAAAGACATGAAAAGATGAAAATGATGTAAAAGGTGTAACAAACAAAAAGGACATAAGATGAAAACTACATAAAAGACATAAGAAACAGTTAGTAGAAATGTCCTTCAGAGGGCAACCTTTTACTTTTATACTAGTCTGTAAATTTTCACTTTTACTTGAATAAAGAAGTTGAGTATCTGTAATTCTGCTTTAGTAAAGAATGTGTGTACTTTTGCCTCTTCTGGTCAGGTTACAACTATGTATAGTAGTTTATCATTCTTTATTTTTAAAATTTTAATCCCACTAATAATCCCCATTTTTACTAAATATATGTAATCCTTCTGTTTTTTAAATCTGTAACAGTAGTGGAATATCTTTTTTTGTATCCTGATTAGGGCTGCAACTAACTTTTATTGTCAATTATTCTGCTGATTCCATTTTTTTGATAAATCGATTAGCTGTTTGGTCGATAAAATGTCAGAAAGTTGTGAAGAATGTCGATCAGTGTTTCCCAAAGCCCACGGTGACGTCCTCAGATGTCTTGTTTTGTCCACAACCCAAAGATATTCAGTTTACTGTCAGAGAGGAGTAAAGAAACCAGAAGCAGCTCTAATCCAGATTACTTGTAATCCATTACTCCCCAGAACTCCTCAGACTTGTGACTGATTGCTCCGAACTCGCAGCTCCAGATATTTTCTGCTTCGATCTGAGACGTTTGACAGTCCAACAAAAGCTGCTGCTGCCTCTGCTCATTGTGATCACAATAACACTCATCACAGGGGAGGAACACAAATCGGCAGATCAGATAGATAGATGGGAAACGTATACAGTAGAGAATAACTCCTGCCAACAAAAATGCATATTTTGCAACAGTGCTGCACAAACAGATAACGTCAGAGGATACACATCAGAGTAAGTGTACCAAACGCGTTTACATTATGATGCTGAGCATCATCTGTAATATGATCCACAGAGCAGAGTGGGGGTTAAACCAATACACAATGTGATCTTTCTCTGTGTGTCTCACACACCCGCAGACACACACACACAGATATGGATACCCCAGCACTGCAGTATGAGACCATTATATCCACGCTGAAGAGACAGAAAGGACGAGGAGGTGAAACGATGAAAAAGAGAAAGAGGGAGTGAGAGGAAGAGTGTGTGTGTGTGTGTGTGTGTGAGGGGTGAGGAGGGAAAGCTAGAACAGCTTGCCGCATTGTCAAGGACACATCAAGGGGAGATTGAGAGAGAGGGAGGAAAAGAGGAGAGGAGAGAGAGGATGAGGAGGAAGGGGAAGAATGGAGGGATGGATGGAGGAGGAAGGGAGAGAGGGAGGGATGGACTAATGGAAGTAGGATGCAGCTCGCTACGATTACTCAGCATAAGGTCACCTGTTTTCTCTCTCCCCCCTCTGTCTCTCTGCCTCGCCTTGGCCTGAACCCTGTTGAGCGTCATATTGCTACACAAGTCTTGGGCGATGCTGGGAGCTACATATGACTCCCTGCAGCAAGCACATTGGACCAGGATGTCTTCGAACACACACATACACACACACACACACACACACACAGGCAAACGGACACAAAGACAGTCACCCATCTTGGCCAACCACAGCATACAAATTGCCGTTCCCCCCTCCCCTCAACAGCCAATCAGAAAAAAACGCTCTGCTCCAAACCTAGAACGCTGGAGGAATGACATCACCTGTTGCTGGGCAGAACCCTGTTTGAGACAGGAAGCCCTAGACCTGATATCCTGGTCACCATGGAAACAGAATCACTTAGGGGTGAGGTTGAAGGGGAGAGGAGGGTGAGGATGGAGATGCTGCAGTGAGGCTGGAGCAGAGAGGAGCAAACTTTACTTACAGTTAGCAGAGTTCAGAGATTAGACTGTGTTTCAAACTGTTTTACCGGGTGGACAAAGTTTGTCTTCGACGTATTTGGGGTGACACTTTGTGCTGATTTTGCATGTGTGCAGCAGTGTGATTGTCTTTTTGTGTCCTCGTGATAAACTGCTACCTGCTACTAAACAGTGCCAAAATCAAATATCACAGTATTTTTGACCAAATACCTTGATATAGATTGCACCCATTTTTCTTTCTATTTCTATAACTTTCTATAACTTTATATTTTTAGACAAATACATTGAATAATATTGCTATTTGATGTGTCTCAACCATGTTAACTCTGTAGCCCTTCTAAAAAAGCTAAATAAGTAAGAAAAAAAATGTAGGTTTAGAAGGTTTACTAGTGCTTGAGCAGTGTTCCCGCCTTTTTTAAACCAGGAAGTGAGACAGGGATCCTTAGGGTATAGCTAACCTTTTTTATGCCTGATTAAATCATGTTTTTGTAAAAACCTGATGGAATTAATGGAAATCTGGGAGGCAACGTTAAAGGGCCAAAATTTTCATAAAAAATATATTATATATGATTATGATAGCACATTTTTACACCTCTGCTATCAGTAGGTATTATTAGTTTTAGATTTTGAAGGATGTGAAGGACCACATTTTTAAATTGTTTGCAGAGCAGACAGAGCAGAACAGAACATTGCATAAATTACATATATTTCATAAATGCTTAAAAAATACAAATTCACCAAAAAGTGGAATTAGAGTGCTGGTATTAATCATTTTTAAAGTGTTTTTTTGATAGGACATGATTTGTCCTAATCCTCAGGAATGGGTGAAACATTTTGTATCACTTTGAATTGCACTAACATGTATGAAAGGCGTGATAAAAATAGAGTTTGATGGATTGATTGATTGATTGATTTAAAACAGAATGAAAGTGACTGACATTGTGAATGTGCAACTGTGTTTGCAGATGCGTATTATTTTTCATCTCATCTGGCAAGTACATTTTGCTTCAAAATTAAAATTGCTAATCCCAACCTTTCTTATTTCCATCCCTCCCTTCTTCCTGTCTTCCTGTCCCGTCTCATCCTCCGTCTCCATTTCCCAGGTCTCAGTGGGGACCCGGCAGACCTGGAGCGTCGGTGCCAAACGTTCGGCCAAAACTTCATCCCTCCAAAGAAGCCCAAGACTTTCCTGGAGCTGGTGTGGGAGGCCTTACAGGACGTCACACTCATCATCTTAGAGGCCGCTGCCATCATCTCTCTCGGCCTCTCTTTCTACCAGCCTCCTGGAAAGGAAACTGAATGTAAGGACAGAAGACAAATCATCATCAGCATAATTATCACCCTAGATAAAGAGGAGAGCAGGAATGAGACATGGAGGAAGCTTAGGCTGTAGGAAGTGAAGAAAGGAAGAAATTTAGGAGGTTAAAAAAAGTTTTGGCTCTTCATACAGCAAAGTGAGAGCTAAAGAAAATGGAGCAGGATGAAACAGAGTATTAAAAGAAGCCTATGCATGCTCATGCTCAACATTGTGGCCATGAGTGTCAGTTACATGATAAAAGTTCATTTTAAAAAGCTACAAAAAGAGTCATAGGTCGACAAAAATACATCCCAACCCAATCTGCTGATAAAGACCATAAAATGCTGTTAAAAAAGCTAACAAGTGGACTTTGAGTTAAGATGATTTCGTCAAACAACCAAATTCCAAGAATGAACTTTTACACTCTAGAGTCATAAAGTCAGCAAGTTGATTCAGTGATGTCAGTTACATTGTATGTATAAACTATTAAAGTTTGCTAAATTTAGCCTCTGTAGCAGCAAACCCCCTGAGTATAGATGTTACAGGCAGACCGGATACTTGTAGTTCAGTGGTCCGCACAGACCACCCCCCACAGTTCGGCCCCACGGACTAAATGAAACCATCATAGTGTGAAACACAGCTTTACTGTTGCTGTTACTTTCTAAAGTCATAATTCCCTGAATCTTGATGCAGAATTGCAGTGAAAAGACGAGGCCGATGCGCGCTGTGTTTTACTCTGCAGCACGTCTCTGTGTGGCAGTGAAGTCTGACAAAAACAAAGAGCAGTTGATTTAAAAGCCGTCACATCCCCTCTTTTGAGTGAAATCCTGACTGGTATTTTCACTGGTGTAACTGGGAAACTGGGCTTGTCAGCATAGAAATAAATTGTAAGATTGTTTATCTGGTGTCTTCACTTCCACACACAGTTCTGCTCAGCTCACCTGAGCGGCTCTGTGTCTCTGCCTGTTCATGACACTTACTTCAGTGTTGACTGGCTGTTACTTGTGATGTCTAACTAATCAGATAGTGCTGTGGGTGGGTGTAGTAGTAGAGTGTAGTAGTATAGTATGATACAGTAGAGTATTTGAAGTATATGGTATAGTATTATTAGCATAGTGTGTTTTTTTATATTACCATTACATTACTATGGTGATGACTACGGACAGAGTTAAAGACCAAGTGCATTTAAAATGATTTTTTCCTTAATCTCACTTTTTTTTTTCTTTTTTGCTGATCTGATAAATTATCTGATCCGTGACTCAAAAGGGTCCTCAGAGTTACTGCACGACGCTGCTAAATTATTGTTTAGCACACACACATTAACATTGATTGATAACATTAATTGAAACATATTGGCCAAATACATGTATGACCATTATCATCCTGAGTGTTCAGACACTCTTGTGAGCCACAATGGCTCATTTTGTAGCTTCACAGGCAAGAGACTGACATCCCCTCCACCTCAGAAACCACCAGTTAAAGTGCAGAGGCTGAGGTGAACGCAGCTAACATTAGCCATGCTACAACTGCTGCTGATTTATCAGCTACAGGAACCTGCAAATAAGGGATGATCTGAAAATATTTAATAAAATATAAACAAAAGGGGGTCTGTACTCGATGGCCTGAAAAACGTGTAAGACCACTGATTTAAAGAATGACAATATTTTCAACATTGTTCACAATAAACTACTGGTCATACTGTACCAGACCAAATAATACTGTAGTAGCAAAGCCTCCCAGAATGTGCTGCCCCAAGAACAAATAAGTATGTAAAATTAGCACTAATCAGAGTATAACTAGGTGTGACTAGTTCATTCAGATTTAAAATTAAGCAGAACTCAGTTGCACAATTTAAAATTAATCTCAGTTCAGTAAATCCAATTTTATTTTATGTAAACTGAAGGTAAACTGAGTTTAATTAGTATTGAGATGCATGCTTACCCAAATTGAAGTAAATTAAAAAAATATAAATTTAAGCATTCTTGGGACCTAGCAAGTATTAAAAAGGGGAAAAAAAGATTAACTTTTGACTGCTCTGTGTTCCTTAACAAAACACAAAACATTGCGTTGTTTGATTGCTGGCCAAGAAGCAGAAGTAGCCTAATATTGTTTGCTAGACAGCTAATAGAAAAAAAAAGTGCCATATTGTTTGCTAGCTAGCTAAAAAAAGAAGAAAACACGTTATATTGTTTGCTAGCTGGCTAAAATGTGGAAAAAAGGTGATATTGTTTGCTCACTAGCTAAAAAAAAGAAAATATATTATATTGTTTGTTAGCTAGCTAAGAAGTAGAAAAAAGAAGTAAAATTGTGCGCCAGCCAGTGAAAAAAAGAAAAAACTGTTATATTGTTTGGTAGCGAGCTAAAAAGTAGAAAAACGAAGTGATATTGTTTGCTTGCTTGCTCAGCTTTCATTTGTGAGAGGTATAATGTGTTAGAAGAAGAAGAAGGCATAATTTATTAATCCCTCCAGGGCTGCCACACAGTCAGGCTCCCCGAGCAGTTAGAGGTTTGGTGACTTACTCAAGGGCACCTCAGCAGTGCCCGGGACTGCACTGGCACCTCTCCAGCTACCAGTCCACACATAGTTACATAGTCTCACTTTCAAGATAGGTTCATGACTAAGCAAAGTGTGGAAAGTGTAGTGGGAAGAAAGTTGAGGGAGTTACACATCAAAATATCTGCAATCTCCCTTTGAAGTGTTCCTGTAGCACACCTCAGAGCAGAGAGCATATGATTCAGCGGGGCTCACATCACATTTCTATGCTGAATTCACACCTAAATTCTGCTGCAGTATCTCTCAGAGCTTTCAAATGAAATTGATAGCATACTAATATGCTAATAGATAAAACACAAAGAGACAAAAAGTGTAAGGGATTGTCATCGCCATTAGCTTTCTAAGTATGTTTACCACAGTGAAAGGTCATGATAGAGAGGAAGTGGGCTCAGTGAGCAGATGCAGGAAATATGGAACAGTGTGGTTCTTTCTAAAACCTCATGTGCGCCCAAAACTCACATGCAAACTATCACAACACATTCATTTATTTAGGTATGATGGTAAAAACTGTAGTCACGTATTGTTTGTCATGACACTTATTTTCCATTTGTGAATGGTGTGGTGTGATAAATGATGCTAAACACTAAAGCTGGGTAGCATCAAGGATTAATTTTTTTTAAACCCAATTATATGTTAACTTAAACTTTTTAAAGTATGTTGCACCAAACTTAAACTAGTTTAAATGTAAGAAAGGTTCAATTTAACCCCCTCTTTAGTACAACAATGTAACATTTTGTTTTGTTTTTTTGTAGCTAGCTAACAAACAGTGTAACCTTTTGTTAACTTTCGAGCTAGCTAACAAACAATGTAAAATTTTGATCTTTAATTTAGCAAACAATGTAACATTTAGCTAACTTTTTAATCTAGCTAACAAACAATAATGTTTTTTTTTAACTTTTTATTTAGGTAACCCCCCCCTAAACTTATTTATTAGCTTTTTATTACTTGATTTATTAGCCTAAATTTTGCTGCTCTGCTGAACTCTGCAATCTCCACTGGTTGCATCTGACAGTCATGGTGGTATTGCAGTAGGTTCTTCACCATCTGTTGCCTGGCAGAAATCTGCACTCTGACTTCTTCCAGTTTTCCAGTTTGAATTTAGTCTTGTTTGTTTTAACTTATGCCTAAATGTTCTACTACACAAAGAATGTGGTTTTGAATCACAGATTGTTCCTTTAATTTTGCTTTCCATGTTATATTTGATAACTTTTGAGAGAGATGAAAGTGAACATATCCAAACTAGCCGTACCACCAACCAACTAATACTTCAGGCAGGTTAAATACTATTTGATTCAGCTGTGACATCATATTTCCAGTTGTGTACTTAAAAAATATCTAACCATCCCTCCGTTCCCCTCTCCCCAGCATGTGGGAACGTGGCGGCGGGTGAGGAGGAAGGCGAGGGCGACACCGGCTGGATCGAGGGTGCAGCCATCCTGCTGTCTGTTGTGTGTGTCGTCCTGGTAACAGCGTTCAACGACTGGTCCAAAGAGAAGCAGTTCCGGGGTCTACAGAGTCGGATCGAGCAGGAGCAGAAGTTCACCGTCGTGCGGAAAGGAAATGTCATCCAGATTCCTGTGGCTGACATGGTGGTGGGGGACATGGCGCAGGTCAAATACGGTAAGGAGACCGTCACAAATGCTTATTGTGTGAAAAAGCTGCAACTTACAAATATTTTCACCATCAATCAATCAGTTTCTATTTTTTTCAAAATGAATCATTAATTGTACACCCATAAATGATCTAAATCCCATCATTGCTTATTTTCTCTGACCGATCTTTACATTTAAAACTGGAAACTCTCAATACTGATTATCATGAGAATATAAACTCTATCAATATACATTCGATTTCTATAAATGAAGTGTTTTTGAAAACCCTCTTCATCTGATTGGGCCTGCTCTTTTCTTTGCTGTCTAGTGGTCGGGGGTTTAAACGCAACATGATATGAACCACTGCCATGAATATTAGCATGTATCGCAATATAGTTTTTCAAGAATTAATACAGTATCTCAAAATATGTAATGATCTTCTCATCTAACTCTTAAGCAACAGCTGAATAAATTGGTTTTCCACAATGCTGACTATTCCTGCTGTACCAGCACTGTTTATCTTTGTAACATGCACCGGTGTGTAGTACCTAATGTCTCCAAGAAATACTGAGACATAAATGTCCCTGTCACTGACATGTCCTTAACAGGAAAGGTCATAAGCACAAGGTGAATCAATCACTGATGTATGTGTGTGTGTTCAGGGGACCTGCTGCCAGCTGATGGGATCTTGATCCAAGGCAATGACCTGAAGATAGACGAGAGCTCTCTGACGGGAGAATCTGACCATGTACGCAAGTCTGTGGATAAAGACCCCATGCTGCTCTCAGGTTGGTTTTCACACTTTGGATTTTTGCTCTAGTGACATGGTGGGGCAGTGTTTATCTGCACTCTGTCACAAAGTTCTGGGTTCAGACCTGTTTACATGTTCTCCCTTTGCCTGTGTGGCTTATCTGCAGGTACTCTTTCTTCCTTCCACACAAGAAGGTATAACTAATGTTTGAATTGATTTTTGGTACTACTTGGAGGACATTGTATACTTATCACGGCATGATCTGATCACATCCTGAAGCAACTTTTTTTTTGTTGGACAAAATAATAGAAACACCTGACAAAGCAATAAAATGAAATACACTCACAGTGGAATAAATGCAACCTTAGAGAAGCTGAAAATGTTCTGTTTTGTTGGGACTGTGTCAGAGGGGTCCTGCTTTAAATCAGTGCTAACTTTTTAGGCTGCATTTTGTCCTGTGCTGCACCACAAAATTACAAACTACATCACAGGATTCAGTGTTAATGTTTTTTTTTCAATTGCCTGGTGGGGCAATTGAAATGTTTCTGCTCAAAGTCAGTTTTACTTGCCCCTTTAGAAACTGTTTTATTTATTTAAAGTTATTTATTAGTGGTTAAATCATAACATAGACAAAAGTTAATTGTCATGTTTAATCTAGGGCTGCATCATCTATAAACTATCAGTAAATGGTGAAAAATGTCCTTTCAGAGCTCAAGGTGACGTCTTTAAAGTGATACTCCATTTTCTGAGAATAAGCCATTTTCTATGTACTCACCACTATCCTGATGTGATGATGGGTGAAGATCTTCAGTTCACCAAACAATCCTGGAGTTTTAGGAGAAACAGGGTAGCAGCCTCATCCAGTACAATGGCAGTGAATGGTGACCATGAATAAAACGTTAAAAAAAGAACACAAAACAAACACAAAATGTCTCCATCCTGCTTGTGTGGTGTAATCCAAGTGTCCGCAAGCTGCGACATTAAAAACTAACCGCAAAAGATGCCATTTTCACCATGTTTTTAGCAGAAATATCAACTGTTGCACATAGCCGGTAAGATGTAAACATGGCGTCGATCTCGCGAGACTTCCGCACGTGCGTCCATTAAGATATATACGAAGTATAAAATTTTTAATGTCGCGGCTTGCGGACACTTGGATTACACCACACAAGCAGGATGGAGACATTTTGTGTTTGTTTTGTGTGCTATTTTTAACGTTTTATCCGTGGTCACCATTCACTGCCATTGTACTGGATGAGGCTGCTGCCCTGTTTCTCCTAAAACTCCAGGATTGTTTGGTGAACTGAAGATCTTCACCCATCATCACATCAGTATAGTGGTGAGTACATACAAAATGGCTTATTCTCAGAAAATGGAGTATCACTTTAAATGTTTCATGTTGTCAGTCTAAAACACAAAGACATTCAGTTTAATAATCAGGAAATCTTCATATTTATGAGGCCTCAAACAGCATTCTCTGCCAGTTTGCATGAAAAATTACTCAAACAATTAATAGATAATGAAGATAGTCTAAGTCTTTTTTTTACAACTTTCCCAGTTGGACAAGTGAGTTGCCAGATTTACTCACCCATTATAGCATTTTACTTGCCCTGGCCAAGCGGGCAAACCTTATTGTTAAGCCATACATTTTATTTATACCTTATATTAGGGCTGTAACTATTTTCTCGATTAATCGATTAATAGTTGTTTGATTTAAAATGTCAGAAAATGATTAAAAATGTTTATCAGTGTTTCCACAAAGATGACATCCTCAAAGATATTCAGTTAACTGTCAGAAAGGAGTAAAGAAACCAAAACATATTCATATTTCAGAAGCTGAAATCAGAGAAGTTTTACTTTTTTTTTTTTTTAAATGACTCAAACGGATTAATAAATGATCAGAATACATAGCTGGCAATTAATTTAATAATCAATTAAATGCATTTTATTGTCAGGTGTTGTTTTTTAAAAATATTTTGTCCTTAATTTTTATAGGACAGCTGAAGATATGACAGGAAAGGGGGAGATAGAGTAGGGGGATGACATACAGAGTGGAACCCACAGCTGCTGCAGAGGACTCAGGACCTCAGAACATGGGGCAAACACTCCACCACTGAGCCTGGGTGTTCATGTTAGTGTGAACAAATGAATGCAATACCAATACCAATACTGATAGCCTTATTAGCACAGTTGCTCATTCTCTACAAATATTTGCACATAATTTAACACCTTAATGCAATAAGAGTTCATATTAATGCTGCTTGTATGTATTTTGCCCATGGATATGCCTGGCACCAGGCCATTATGCAGGGGGTTCAGATTAACACACAGTGAGATTTATAGAATATGCATGCTGGTGAGGACAGAGTATTCTGTATCCTTCATAACAGAACATTTTTGTTATCTTCAAATTGGTCTCTTATTGATTTTGTCAAGTGATGTTGCTCTTTAGTTGTAACCTATGTTGAGCACCATTTGGTGGTGTGGGACCAGTCTATCAAATATAATTAACGGAGAAGTTTGTAATATATTTACCAAAATAAAACCATGATGTGTCATCAGGGATCAAGGAAACATGTTAAGTTGAAATGCTCACTGCTTCACTTGACATAAACACTACAGCCGTGATGTCCTCCTTTGAAATCTTTGATTCTGGACCAGATAACTGTTTTCGTTTGCCTTTTTTACATCGACCAGAGTTCAAATTAATGCCGAATGTTTGCCAAATGAGTGCTTGTCTCATTATGAGTCATAATAAATTTTTAATAATCTTGCAGAAGGCGTAGATGTTTATAACTCTTAAATTGAGCAAAATGTTAATGCAGTTTGGCAGCAGTGAGACAGGCAGCTGCTTAACTCATCATCCAGAGTGTGTTATTTCAGAGCGGTGGGCTTTTGTTTTCAGGATAACAGGCTGAACTTTACATTGACAGACATCTGACAGTTATAAACAGCTGATCAACTCACAGTGGAGGAGGAGAGGATGAGGGGGAACAACTGGCTTCAATCATAGGTCATATATCAAACGGGATTACAACCTATTTAATATACAGTCTATGGCTTCAACTCACTATTTGAACTGCTGTACTCATTTTTGCATGTGCAATGACTTCATGTTGCTGTTTTAAAGTACCAAATAAATTGTGAAAATGTTTGATTTTTTTAAACATTCAGGCTGAGTTTGGGTCTTCAGGGGACTGAGACATTGCTTGGGGACAAAAAATTTCATTACAGTCCTGTCTAGAGCTGCATTGAAGGGTAATAGTTTCATCTTTGTTAAATGATAAGTTGCTCAGATGTTACTGTTGAGTACAGCAGTAGATAGCCATAGAGTATGGATAGAGAGGCCCAGCATTATGTGATATATATTCAGATTAAAAACAAACTCTTTACTGGAAAATCCATTATCAACCAAAAAGCAGTGGAACAGAAGCTTACTGAGAAGTGCCCGAGGAGTTCATGGCACAACTGCTCCAGCTGAGGCACCAGCTGAGTCATCAGTTTCCTACAGATTAAATGTTTGGTGCTAGAAGCACTGCAGCCGTGGGTGATATGGCCCACAACATTTTCTAACTTACTGGTGAGTTCTAGGTTCAAACTATTTAAAACTTCAGTCCTGTTCAAAACTTAAA
>JAJHUR010094894.1:0-13419 GCA_027495735.1 Lutjanus campechanus | reverse complement strand
GGGTCTCCGTTCTCCTCACAACTCTCTCACAACTCTACAGACCTGAGTGATCTCTGAAGGTCAGACAACAAGGAGAAACTGTTTTGCTTCAGTTGTACAACTGTACATTTGCTCGCCATTGAATTGTCCATCCATGTGCGAACAGTGATGACTATACACCTCAGGCACTCTGCCCTTAGGTCTGAGCTAAAAATAGACTGGAATATTAACATTAACCAAACAGCATCACGCAAATATTTTGTATGCAAATGTTTGCTTAGTCCATTAGTCTGTGCTCCAGTGTTCACACACACACACACCAGAAAATACAATATGCAAGATAATAACGAAAACATAGGAATGCGAATTATTCTGCATAAGATGTTCAAAACATTCAACAGACAATTTGTGTGGCTGTAACAATGCGACCTTGTTCAACACTTCAGGAGGCAGCTAAACTGAATCTGTGGTTGCTAACACACTACCACTGCTACTGAGATCACAGGCAACCTGAGAAATATTTCTTATAGAATTGGTTCATTAGTTTATCATCACATTTTACACAATAATACAAATACAGGACTTGCTAACTTACTGTTGGTGCCTCTGAGAGCGTCGTATTCTGCTCGAATCTCAGCTGCCAATGTAGGTTGATCGCACGCCTCAAGTGCTGTGATGAATTGCTCCGGCCAGTTTTCTCGTCTTTTTAGACAGTCCAGAAGGAGCATCATGCTGTCATAGTTCCCACATACCTCTCTTTTTGCCTCGATGTTTTCCTAAAATTAGATTTTATTTGAAAAAATAAAGCATGTCAGAAATCAGAGTAGGAATCAGTTTCTTGTTAGTGCAGAGTGATGGTTTCAGTTCATTTTATTGCTCTGTTACAGTCATCATAAACTTTGTGATGATCGTGCCAAACAATAATTAAATGTGAGCATGCTTGTAAAAATGTTTATTATGTAACGTTATGTTGATGTCAAACCCAGCACTGGTCGGGCATTAATGCTAACAGAGCTCTGTTATGCCTCCTTATACCTGCACTTACAGTGTATCCTTCATCAAAGTTTAATAAAATGTCGTTTTTGGATGTATTTGTCATTATGGCAGTAATAATGGTGCAAAACCAAGACCATCTGTTGTGAAAATGCATCGCTGGCTTTGGATAAAGGCATCTACCAGAGATTAGATGGTTATTATTATTATAAGCAGGTAAAATTCAGCACCAAAACAAATCTTAGATTTATGACCCTGTCCATGGCAATTATTGCTTAATTTCTGTGCTGGTACTCTAGTTGCTTTTCTAACTTGGGGGCGTCTCGACCGCCATCTACTGCAGGTATTACACTGATTATGGATCAGCACCTCATACAGCCCCACTTCAAATAATCTAAACCAGGGACACTCAACTTGCTTTGCTTGGAGGACACTTTTGTAAAATGACAGGAGGCTGCCTGGAACCTCCTCCATCATGCAATCACCCAAATGCTGCATTTATAAAAAAAAACCATAAACTGCTCTTATGGAACAGAATAAATAGCATATTTAAGCTATTTTAGTGTGTTGGCTCATATGCAGCTTCCCAAGTAACAGCCAAGGGAAATGATTGAACATTTACTAATGTATAAACAGACATTTTCCAGTGTGAATCGGTTTATTTTAATTGTGAATTAGAAAATGACTGGAGGGCAAACCAGCACCATATCAAGGAGCCAGATGAGTAACACTGATCTAAACTTTAAGATAAGGTTAGTAAGTTATCATAGAAAGTGGTAATATATTGTCTTAGCACTTGTATCAAAACTTTGAATACTAGTACCAATACATTATATTATTGCAACATTATTCAACAATCAACAGCCATAGTTCAAGGTCAGTGTTACCTAAGGAAACCTACCCTGTCGTGATCCGTCAAGCACGGCAGATGAGGCACTATTTCTCTCACTTTCACCTTGGACGCAATCGTTGGCATATTCCGCCGCAAGTATCCTTTGTACAGTTTGTCACTGGCAAACGACATCTGTGAAATGAGAAAGTGGATTAAAACAGATAGTAAAGACTTAAAAATAAAAATGCAAATAAATGTCACAGTTTTTACTCCTGATACCCATGAAAGACAACTTGCATGTTGTTTTGATTCAGTACTTAAATAGTTAATACACACTCCCACATTTTTGTAATCGCCTCATTTGGCATGGCATCCCGGCCACATTCCCACTGTCTATGCTTCCCTTTTACTACGTATGAGATGTGGAAATACCCGAAAAAAAACAATGATGAAATCTGATCTTTACTGCCAGCAATGATCTTACAGTTCGGGGAATTTTAATCGATGAAACTGAAAGTGAAAGTGAAGATTCGACATCCTGCAGCTGAGGGGAAAAAGGAAAATATCAAAATATACCTTTTTGTTTCAGTTTAGGAGAAACACTCTTTTAAAAAAGGATGTGACTCTCTGCTTCTTTTTCAAGCGTAGGACAACACTCCTTTGTTTCAAGGTTGTTTGGAGTATGAGGAAAGAGAACAAGCCCCGACTAGTAACTGATTAATCACCTCCAGACTCAGGTTTAATATCTCAACTTCAAATGTGCTGCATGAAAGTCATCAAACTTCTTATTCAAAACACAATCACACATTCCTACAGCTTTACAGGGTCACATAGAAAGCTTGCACACTCTTTTTTTGTGTTGAATACACCTTAAAACCTTCACTGTGTTTGTATCTAAACAGTCAGTTCAAGTAATCTGTTGTCAGGTTCAGTCAGGGGGAACATTTTCACAGGTGAACTAAGCAGTATGTTAAAGTTTAGTGTAAACGTGGGACAGCACAGAGGCAGTCCGGCTGCATTTCATAATGGAATAAATGTCAGCAACCAAAGAGCAAAGTCTTCTTCATTGTATCATTAGCCTTCAGGACAGGGGGCATGGTTTACCTGACGCACACTCACACACATAGCCTGCCAGGTAGATATACTGCACTGTGTGCAGGCCTTGAAGGGATATAGGAGTCGTGTGAGGTACTTATCCACTAGATGGTGGCCGGCACGCCCCCAGGTTGGAGAAGCAGCAGGAGGAAACAGGATCAGGGTTGTGTGACTACAGTGTTTTAAAAGGTTATTTCAGATTCACTAAAGTCACACATTTACCCAAATAAACTAACAGATCGAGTCTGTGAGGTAATATTACTGATTTCGCTAATGGAGTCTGGTTGACCGAGTTTTCTGTTTTCCCTTTGAAAAAGGATGTCAGACGGCAAGGTAAAGTGGTCAAAATATTCTAAATATAGCGTACACTTAAACATACATTGCTTAGCTAGCGTCCTACACTGGTACTACTGCTGCTTTTCCAAACTGTGGGCTGCTGACCACCATCCACTGTAGGTAATACACTGACTATAGATAAATATCATACAACCCAGCTTTAAGAAAATCCCAACTATCCCTTTAAGAGGACTGTGGGAAGCTTTGTGAGAGTGTGTAATATTATCAGGCATGCATCTAAGTGTAAAGTGATGAGAGACTGCAGATTAACAAGACAAGGCAGGTGGTGTGAGAGAGAAAAGAGCACCTTGAAACAAGGGCAAATTATGCAGAACTGAGCCAAAAGAATGACCTCTAAACTGGCAGGTCAAGGAAGTCCTTTTTCTTGGCTTGGCCAAGACTGTGGATCAAATTTCATGCATGACAGATCTGTATCTGCATGAGTAATATCTCAACACTACTGATTCATGTCTCAAACTCAGTTCAGTCTCAGGGAGGCCTGCGAGGAACGACAATCTTACAGTAATTAAAGTACATGTATTTAGATTGGCACGTTGGCATGAGGAAGTTATCGTGCCCGTTTTGGCGACAAAATGCTGTCTAAGAAGGGAGGTGATGATTACAACAGGTTGTACGCAGACAAAACGGACGACAGAGAATAATACCTGCCTGTATATTATCGAAATATATCCATTCAAGTCTATTTTTGAGTCGCGCACAGAAAGAACCCTAGATTTGTGGAAATCTCGCGAGATTTGTATTCTCCATTGCGCGCATACTGTACATATCAATTATGTTTTATAATATAACTATGCCATGGTTAGAACTTATGTTTAAGGACAAAAACACTTGGATATAGTTTGTGAAATATCATTATTTTGGTAAGCATAACTATTCTCGCGAGATATTTCGCGTGACTGGGGTTCCCTTCTCAAACACGACCCTAACCACATGTAACAACTGACAAAGAAGGTTCTTAAGAATTACAAATGGCTCCACACAAACACCAATGATGATGAAAGGTGATACAATACTATAAATTTATATCATTATATCGATAAATGTGCCGTGCAAACTACTTTTAAAGCAAATTTTTGAGTATAGACCTAACTTAGAAGGTTGGGAAGGCCTGTAATACAAGCAGTAGAGACTGATACCTTCCTGTAAATTATTTAAACATGTTGTGGAAATAATCCAAAGAACAAACAGTTCTGCACAAGCTACTTTTATTGACAAATGCGACACAACCTAACTAATGTCACCAGTTTCCTGAGTAGACACGCTATTACCGACAATGAAACAGCAATTCAATGTAAATAAACAGTTAATTTAGGCTTATTTAAATGTAATGTCATAAAAATCTAATGCTCACCTTTCGTCTTTTGGTGCCTCAGCAGTTCGTGACTCCCTCGCAGACGTTAGTCCTGCTCTCACTAAAACCTGCGCTGTCTTCTTCACACACATCTGCGCAGCGGTTCCCCCCGAGCACCCCGTTCTCTGTTCCTATTGGACGGCAGCGCCGTCAAACAAACACTTGACCAATAGGAACGACTTTTGGGCTGCAAGAGGCGGGAAGTGCTTAATCTTGACCCTAGCCGTGACATTGCCCCTGCTGTGATGGCAGCAGAGATTGGATCTCGATTTCTGGTTTACATCTGTCTCTAATCCCTGATCCTAATCCGTTCACATGCACAGAGAGAGGGAGAGGAGGGGGCAAACTGTGTTATTTATGGATGAAATACTCAGTGATGGATTGTAACTAAGTATATCTACTCAAGTACTGCAAAACAATGAGGTACTTGAATATGTCCATTTAATTTCTATTCTACATTTATTTGACAGCCACAGTTTCTAATTACTTTACAGATTATTATATATTATTATAAAACATATGACAATCTATAAATATATAATGGATAGTTATAGATTATTACCAGTATAAAAAATATATAAAATAATGATGTATTTAATTTTGTTGGGTGGTTAATAATGTGTCATATTTTATAAACTGATCAAGATAAGACAAGATAAACTTTATTGACCCCACACCGGAGAAATTCACTTGTATAAGCAGCTCACGGATTAAAAGTAGAGGTAGAAACAGAATGAGTAATAACATAAATAAAAATATGGTAATAAAAATATAAATAAAATTTTTAAAAACGATATACATTTTTAACTGTCACTGTATGATTTTACACTATAAATATACATTTGACAGTATAGATATAAAGGACTTAGAGTGCGTATATAATAAATATATAATTATATATAGAGAGACTGATATACAGTACATATATAAAAATATTTTTAAAGCAGTATAAAGTAGCATTGAAATACTCATGTAAAGTACAAGTTCTGCAAATTTGCACAGCACAGTACTTGAGTAAATATACTTAGTTCCACCACTGCTGATATTATTACATTTATGCTATCAGAGTATATTGTGCATTTTAATATGCAGCACAGACTTCAAATGTACTAATCCACATTTAATCATGATTAATCTGTGTGCAGCAGCTATAAGCAACTGCAGCTGCTACATTTTTTTATTTATAGCCTACTTATCCTTAATCCATACTTCCCCCCTCATTTACCCCATTGCCGCCTTTTTAACCCGTTTTAAATCATCAGTAACATGCACAACAACACACTGAAGTTTAAGAGGAGCAGTTTGTACCACTCTGGTGTTTCAGCTGTATGCACTCCTGAAGCTCAGTCACCAAAGACTTTCCAATGGTAACAAGATAAGATAAATTTTATTGATCCCATGCCAGGAATTAAAGTGTGTAAAAGGCTAAAACAATAGGTGAGGCACCGATTGGGTCTGTTAAAGTCTGCATTTTCCACAAAGATCGGCTGAATAATAAAAAAAACCATTATAGTTATATGACTTTAAATTATGGGTATAACAGCATTTTATAGCACTTGAGGAGGAACATGAGTCAAGTGAAGTCATGGCTCATGCTCATTTCAGATCAGAAGGTGGCGCCATTTCCTCACTCACCGAGTCAGGGGGAGTCTACGGTCTGTGGTGGTGCAGTTATATGAAAGTGAAATGAGCATGTCTCCAATGATCCATATTTGCATGACAGTAATCTTATTTAATGCACGTCTTTGTTAACAACATGAACAGGTTCCTGTTGAATTACTGGAGGATTGTGGGAAGAATAACAGCATCAGGGAGGATGTTAGTTCATTATATTATAGTTCTGTGAAAAGGGGATTAAAGATGTTTGATTTCACTGCTTGTATGTAAAGATATTTTGTGTTTATATGCTCTTTATTCTGTAGATGTGTCTGTAAACCACCAAGGTTCATTTAAACCGTTTGATTTTTGAATTAAAATTAGAACTTATTTTGTTTTCTTGTTTTTCCCTCAATGATTGGTTTTCCCACGTTCAGTTCAGAAGAAGAAGATGATTCAGGGTTTTTTGGGTTTGACTCACATTAAGGACTAAAAATCAGGAGGTCCTGGACTCTGATGTTTTGCCGTCTAAAATTAGTAACCCAAAGGAAACTGTATAATGGATCTCATATAAGAGTTTCTTGATGTAGTGGAGCTCCAGTGTTTCCCATTTATCATAATTGCCTGTAGGTTTAAATTACTGGGGTCAACTTGGGATGTTTGAATTTGAATTTGAGAGAAAAAAGGATTTTAGGAGTTTTCCACTGACCAAGCCTCTTTCCTCCTAAAGTGCATTAGATTGATGTGTTTAAATGTTAATTGTACGTCCACTTTCGAGGGTTGGCACTCGGCACGCAAGACCAACACAACAGGGATTTGCGACTCTATTACAACAGGGCTATGTTTGAAGGTCTTTCTTTCAATTTAAGACAAGCTTGTCTTGAGTCTGCATAGCGATGAATAAACACTTCACAATAAAAGTCTCACGGTATTTTTTTTTTTACTTAAACACTTTTATTATAAAGCAGCACAATCAGGATTTGTTGTCTTTTCATCAGCAGTAACTTAACACAACTCCCATCCAACTGAAAGCAAACAGGAAACCATAAAATGAAGCAGATATCTGGAAGAACAAACAGCAACACAGAAGAGAAACTAAACTTCAGAACCACAGAGATTCAGTAAGAAGCTACAGTCACTTTTTAAAAAGCCGTTGTCTCTGCTCTCCTGCACAGACATGAGTTTACGCTTGAGAGGAGAGAAGAGAAAGGTCGGGGCGTCTGCACAGCCCGCTTGAAGGTGAGTCAGGCGTGCTTTTGCTCCACCAGAGAAGGTCCATCTCAAGCGCAACTCAGAATGAAATGGAAATACTAATCAGCAAAGTACAGTTTGACTCAGCACAGTCACCACTGTCACCAATGGAAAATCCCCCATAGTTTCACAAAGTAGGGCCCCCCACGCAACCTCTTGCATAGGGGCCAAAAAAAAGCTAGAAGCAGCCCTGCATGTTCTTCAGCTTTATGAGGCTACATCACTAACTTGCTGGAGTACCTCTCAATGGTTTCAACCTCAAATCCCTAAATAATTCAAGTCAGTGACGTCCCAAAGTAGCTTGTTTTATCTTGTAGGCATCTTTGATGCTCAGAGCTGAGCTCATTACTGTGGCTGTTCTGCACTGCACATCCCAGAGATCACCTGCCACTCAAACCACGTGGGTGGAACTAATCTGTGACGTCTCCGTCCCTGCACGTGGGTGGCGCTATAGTCTTTGTCTGCTCAGCCATCTCTGCTCAATGTCCTCTGTTTACTGAAAAAGTAAAGCATGTCGCTGCGAGAAGATTTTTCTCAGGAGAGTCAGAAGACGGTGGATGTTTAATAAAAGGATGCAGGTTGAATCACTGTTGAGTTCAACTGTCTGTATAGAGAAGGAAATAAGGTTTGAAAATATGACAGGTCACATCAAGTCACATCAGCCGTTCGCCAAAAAGCTAAACGAAGGATGGAGGATGAGTGAGAGCCAGGCTTTCCACAGGTGGAAGCATCGTCATTGTTTTGAGTTTGTTTGGCTCCTCAAGAGGGAATCTGTGGTGATGGAATCTAATCTGAAGGCCGAACTCAGAGAGGTCGACTTTGTTTCCACCACAGCCAACATCTGGACAGCTGACAACAAAATCTGTCCGGATGTTCAGTGGATCAGCTGTTCAACTTCAGAGTGCAACAAGGCCACAAACAAGATACAAAAGTAATATAGTTATATAACTAGTAATGCAACTTATTGCTTTTGATACCAAACAATAAGCAAAGTAATATTATTACTTTTAAAAGAAGTAATAAGTAAAAATTGTCTTTTTACACATCCTGAGTAACTATCTAGTCCAGGCAAATGTAATGAAATTAAATAAAAGGTATTAAAGGAATATTATTTGGGCAAAGTGGAGGTTATTACTATACTGACATCTATGATTCCAGTGAATAATTTCCAGTGAGAAACATCCTGTCTTCACCTGTTTTTACAGAGGAGTGCCTTGTAAGTGGACTTTATGTCACAGTGAAGTTGACCTTTTGGCTATAAAATGTCACCACATCATAATTTTTATACTTGTGTGAATTTTGTCATAATTATCGTGTGAATCCATGAGTTATATGTCCTCGAAATTCTTGTCAGTTCATCCTCAAGTCCAAGTGGATGTTTGTACCTAATTTGAGGAAATTCCATCAAAGCGTTCTTGAGATATTGTGTTCACAAGAATGGGACGGACATAAGGTCAAAGTGATCTTGAGCTTTGACCTTTGGCCACCAAAATTTAATTAGTTTATCGCTCAGTCTAAGCAGTCATTTGTGCAAAGTTTGAGGAAATTCTGTCAAGGCGTTCTTGAGATTTCATGCTCACAAGAAAGGGACGGACAGACGGACAACTTGAAAATCTGATGCCTCCGGCTGTTGCTGGTGCAGAGGCATAAAAACTGCTCACATTTGCCCCGCAGTCTGGACACCAGAGCGGACACTTAATTATCAGGGTTATCGTATTTCTATATTTTTGTCTGTCAGTGATGAAAAGCATCTAAAAATGTAGCTGAATCACCTGACACAGTAATCTGAGCAGAAACCTTAAACGACTGAGGATTTCACCTGATGAAGTGGCAGATGGAGAAGGGCTTAATGCAGTCAAATACCACCCCGACATCTCTCCACGCAGCTGCAGAACAAATGCTAAAACTATTAGTGAGTCCTATTTGACTCGGGTCTGCTTCAAACCTTTCAAATCTTGCAGGGCAAACCTTCTTCAGCAGGAAGGAGGATACAAATAAAGCCACAGCCGGATGCCCGAGGCGGCGGCAACAATCCATCACGGTTGAGTGAGGAGAAAAAACACCATGTACATCTCAATAAAAGAACAGGACTGTCGTCTTTTCAGAGGCCTTTAGCTTTAAAACTACAGCCCACTGGTAAAGAAACACACTGACATGCAAGATTCTCATGTAGAGCAACACAAATGTTTCAGTTCGGGCTTTAGTAGAGACTCAGTTCAGCAGCCGTGGAGCAAATATTTAGATCCGTTACTGAAGTGAAAGTACAAGCACACAAATGAAATCAATTTAATTTGTATATTAGTCACAAAAGCATTAGATTATTATGACTCATGCATTAATGTAAAAGCAGGATTTTACTGTTTTTGTTGGTTGAGGTGGAGCTCTCTTTTTTTAACAGTTTTGTATCAGACTGCAGTGATTATTGTCATTAGAAATGTGATTACTTTCTCCATTAATTGATTGATTATTTGGATTGTAAAGATTCTGAACATAGAGAGAAATGTCGTCACAATTATCCAGAACCCAAAGTGACACCTTCATTATGCTCATTATGTCAAACCAACATACATTAAATTAATAATAAAATAAGTAAAAATGACAGCAGCAAATCCTCATGAAATGTTTTTGCATGAAAAATGACTTATTGCCAATGAATTGATTGATCCTAATTTCCTCCGCTATAAGATACCATAAGGTACCACTATACCACTGAATATTTCATTCAGTCTGCAGTGGAGTAAAAGTAGAAAATAGCATGAAAAGAAAAGACTTAAAGGAAAAGTACCTGAAAAACTGTACTTAAAGAAAGATATCTTGAGAGTAAATGTACTAAGTTACATTTTGTTGCTCCTACACAGGGTTGGGAGGGTTACTTTAAAAATGTATTCTGATACAGTTACTAATTACCTGTTAAAAAATTTAGTCAGTAATTCAAGTAATTCCATTACTTTTGGATTACCTCAATATAAAATATTGTGAAATTGTTTAGTCTTATATAGTTTTAGGGCTGCAACTAACAATTATTTTCATTAGCAATCAATCAATTTGTTTCTCAATTCATCGATTGGTTGCTTGCTTCATAAACTGTCAGAAAATCCTCAAAAAATGATCAAAAGTTGATCAAAGTCTGAGATGATGTCCTGAAATGTCTTGTTTTGTCCAGAACTCAAAAATATTCAGTTTATTGACGGAGAGGAGTAAAGAAACCAAAAAATATTCACATTTAAAAAGCTTCCTTTGTTGTGTACAATTTGATTGACTGCTCGATTTAAAGACAAAAAAATTGTGAAATTTCCACCCAGCAAAGCATTTTTCCACCAGAGGCCTTGATAATGAATTGGCAGCTGTGTGTGCACTGAGCATGGTAGTATATCGTTCTTTATTTTAAAATTGTAATCCTACTAATAATCCAGGTTTTTGCAAAAGTTTATCTGTAATCTGATTATGTCTTTACCTCTTTTTTTGTTTGCAGATTACTTAATCCTGCTACATATGATCTGTTACTCTATAAAACAGCTCTTACAACTCAACATCCCTGCGAGTACATCAACATGAACTTGTAGGATCGAAACAGGTGATTTCTTACAGGATATGAAGACATGTCAGCCGTCAAATCCTCCTGCTGATCGAACCTGACAGCTTTTTTATTTTATATGAGCGTAGTGTGAGTTCAGATCTTGGTTAGAGTTCATCAGTTCAGACTTTAGCAGACACGGCTAACCCTTCATCGACATACGAAGACTGCATGAATGATGAATGAGACGGCTTTCATTGACATATTTAACCATGTGCACTGAAGGCAGCTCCTCCACCTCCTCCTCCTCCTCCTCCTCCTCTTCCTCTGTGAAACATACATGTAAAGTAGAAATGGGACCTTATGCACTTTATCCCCCAAAGGCAGTTTAATTTCTTTTATGCCAGCATTATGTTTAAATGGCCAAATGAACCAAACATTGTGGCTGCATTGCACAACATTATGTAACAGGCTTCATTATTGCTTCTTAGACACTGGGAGAATGGATATTGCCTCATATACTGGACCTCTGAGAGCATTAAGTATCTCATAAAATCGTTGCAAACAGTTCCTTTCATCAGATAGTGGGGGCTGGTTTCTTTTCATTGAAGCAGTGAGAGGGATGAAGAGTTGGTGAGGAGACAGCTGACTTGTCACAGATTGCTCTCGGTTATAGGAAAGTACCTCGACCTCGACCCCGATCTTCTGCTAAGTGCATATAGGTTGTGTCTGCCTGAACTATAAGCGACTATGATCCAGATAGCTCAGACGAGCGCTAACAGCAGCAGGGTTGCAGGCTACATCTCTATCGGTGGATTTAACCTTTGAAACGCAGCAGTGCGCAAACAGCACAGTGGAGAAAAGTAAAGATAAATAACTTTCAGACAGAGACGCTTCAAGGAATCGACCGTTTGAAGAGGCAGCAGAGTTACTGTTGTGTTAAACTGGCTGTGCTGTACACCTGCATGAAAATAACTATGTGACTGTGTTAGTCATCACAATGCACAGCTGTGAATGAGCAAGAGATCAGAGGTGACAAAAGTACACATGTTCTTTACTCAAGTAGAAGTACAGATACTTTATAAAAAAAATTAGAAGTACTGATTTAACTTCTTTACTCAAGTAAAAGTGAAAAAAGCTCTGAAATGCACTGGTTGACGTAACTAATTACAAATACTCAAGTTACGCAACGTAATTGTGTCCATAACCGGACGCCTTTTTGCTACAGTTTCCCTTTAACTATCAATATAAATGATCATGTAATGCTTTCAGTTAATATAATGCTGTTTAAGCAGCTTACCTTTCTAGCAGTATGAAGTTTTGACAGTTTAGTTCAGCCTTGATTTTACCAGAGTTGGTAAAAGGGCGCCATCGTTGGTGTTTTAGCTGTTGTCCCCATTCGGACACCCGTGTTTCCTCATTATAAACACTGATTATGGTCGATAGTAGCAACAATTATGTTAATTAAGTTTTTTTTTTTTTGGAGTACTGGTACTTTTATGAGGAGATTTTCTGTACTGTACTCTGTCTGTACTTTTACTTGAGTATGTATTACACTATGTAATCTACTTAGTTGAATTAATATCCAAACCATTCATCTGTGTTTTTGTAGCGAATAAGGTTTATCTAATCGCAAAAAGGCCAATGAAAACAAGGACATATGGAGTAACTGCACGTCATTTGATATTGTTTTGTCTGGTGGAGCACTTTGTTGAACAAGGAAACTTAAAATGAGGGGAAAATTACAAAATAAAACGGAATAAAAATGAACAGAAACATGTTCGTTGCAAGGTTTGTTGTAGGCAACTGGACTTCATAGAGTTCTTGAAGACGTTTCGCCTCTTCAAGAACTCTATGAAGTCCAGTTGCCTACAACAAACCTTGCTATGAATACCATGACGTGGATGACTGAGAACCTTCACAGACATAACAGAAACATGTGTTTTGTATCTTTGGAGCAGTGACTGTGACCACTGAGCAGAACAGCGAGGATGTTGGGAGTAATTTAGACTGAAGATTTGGTATAACTAACACTCTTAGTAGTTTGTGAAATGAAGAGTTTGTAGTTTTACTTAAGTATTTTTCTAACAGCAGTGCTTTTATATAACACCCCCACTGCAGTATTTGCAGTCGGTCTGCAGGTTCACAATTTGACAACCAGGTTAGTAGAGGCACAAGACAACACAACGTTAAAAGGGTTAAAACCACAATTTGTTACTTATAAATACATTAAAATCAACAGAGCGATAATATAAGTTTAGGGAGGGGGAGTGGTCAGTTTCTACTCACTGAGGGGAAGGGGAGAGCAGGCCAAGGTCAGCTTTGCCGCACGTCGGTTGCCTCTACTGTCGTCACTTCATCGTCACTCGATGGCAGACTTCTGAGCCACACTTCAGACTTCAAGAAGCCCAACTTGGCCTTGCAGACAGAAACATACAAGAGGATGAGAGA
>JAJHUR010094893.1:0-17599 GCA_027495735.1 Lutjanus campechanus | reverse complement strand
GATTCTGCGCTGCAGTGCGTTAATTGCGTTAAAATTTTTAATCAGATTAATCATGATGATGGATTAATCCGCGTTAACGCGTTAATTTTGACAGCCCTAATATATATATATATATATATATGTATATACCTTTTTGAATTTCTGCCTCATACCAACCCTGTTTAAATGTCATTTATAATGTCTTTCATGATCATCCAGATGGAGTTCTGACCCCTTTGGACTATTTTTCCTTCTCCATGCACCTTGGAAGGAGGTGAAGTTGTGACAGGCTTTTCTGACATCTTAAAGACTGAAAAATGAATTGATTAATCTTCAGGGCACAATTGAATCAGTCAAGCATGGAAAAATACACAAATTAAAGGACTGCTCTGGAAATTTTGTAGTGCACTTCCTTAAAGTTGGGGAAGTCATGAAGAATAGATGAAAAAGGACTGGTCAAAATCAAAGCAACAGAGGCAGAGATATCCTGATTTTGTCCCTTGCATGGGTAAAAAACATTGGATGCTACATTTCCCATGATGCAACTGGATAGCTTCTATTGTTAACAACATAGTATAAAGAGTGATTAAGTTCACATAGGGAGGAGGTCAGGTGTGGCCAATATTGACTGTTTTAAGGAAATCTAAAACCTAAACCTAGCCAGGACATTTATTTTGAAAGTGTAAGCAGATATTATTTATTATTGCTAACTTGGCTGCAGAATGAGAATGACAGTGTACATTAAGGAGGAGGTGACAAAAGTACACACATTCTTTACTCAAGTAGAAGTGCAGATACTTGAGTAAAAAAAAAAGACTGGTAAAAGTAGAAGTACTGATTCAAGCTCTGTACTTGAGTAAAAGTGAAGAAGTACAGCTTCTGACATGTACTCAAAGTATAAAAGTCAAAGTCTCTGCAGGACATTTCTACCAGCTGTTTCTAAAGATGAACTCCATCTCCTCTCTGTGGTCGAGCCTCCCTCTCTCGTCTTTTCCATCTTGTGACATCTTATACTAGTGTTATCTCGTTTTTATCTCCTTGTTAGTTTTTTTTCCTTCTATATCTTTTATGTTGTTTGTTGTCTTGTTAGGTCTGTTTTGTCCTGTTAGGTCTTTTACATTGTTTTCTATTATGTTACATCTTTTTTGTCCTGTTATGTCATTTTAGTCTTGTTACATCATCTTCGTCCTTTTACATCTTATACGTTGTGTTTTTTTCATGTTACGTCTTTTACATTGTTTTTGTTTGTTTGACACCTTTTTATGTCTTATGTCTTGTTGTCTTTTTAATCTTATCTCTTTTACATTATTTTACATCTTGTTATATATTTTACGTCTTGTTATGTCATTTTTGTCTTGTTAAATCGGCCATGCTTGATATGCACTGATGAATACACCATGAAATCATCTGTTTTATGTGTTATTGTTCTGTCTATTTAGGTTGAGATCAGTCTTGATGTTGTGAAGGCTGCAGACAATGACGCACAGTAAAGTAATCAATAATTCACGTGAAATGCATTAAAACTAAAGTAACAGGGTAAGTACAGATATTTGTGCTCAGATGTAGGGAAAACTGTGGGCTGGCTAAATGTAAAAACTTATCAGAAAAATAAATACTCAAGTAAAGCACAGATACCTGGAAACGCCACTTAAATTAGTCATTTTAGAGCTTTACATTATTACAGCAATGCTTACATTTTCTTAAAATACATTAAAAATCATTAATAAGGTTTTTACACATTGCTCATGATTACTGAGGGAGTTTTCAGAATATTTTGGGAATGGAGGGGGCCTCTTAGACTTATGCCCTCAAATTCCTTGCTACAGCCCTGCAGAGGATATTTAATGAAGAACTGCATGGCACTCAGTCATTGTAACTGTTATATTTTATCTTAAATCAGGATTTTTACAGTATTCTTCCATAGATGAAGACTACCTGTGAATTTGTCAGCACATTGCCTGCTGTCATCATGTACATGGAGTATTTTAGAAACATGAGTAGAGTGTAATGTTATGTATGGAGAGGCAGTGGGTATGTGCAGATGACACTGAGGCCATCCGCTATGTGATTCTGCCGCCCACCAGATTCTTCAATCTGCCAGCACCTTGAAAGAGCTCCAACAAAGAGATATAAATAAGACTTACTCTTGCTACTCGTCTCGTTTCACTGGCCAACTTCACCATTACACTCTTTTTTTTTCTTTTTTACAACACATGCTTTTTTTTATCCAATACCAGCTTAGCTGAGGGTGTTGTCTTCCATTGTGATAAAAGAGTTGTTTGCAAGACCCTCACCGATGGGTTTAGCAAACTATTTTAATTGCCATCTGTGCAAAAAATGTACCTGGCGTGTTAACCAATGCGAGAACATTTAGTCAGCCCACAGGAAAAGGGAATAACATTTGTTCTGCTGAATTGCTGAAGGCTTAAACTACCACGATTCTGAATTCTTAACATTTTCTCATATCAGAAAAAATGGAAATGACCAAATCCTGTAGAGCTTCAACATTTACATGTCATCAGTCTTTTTAGCTCGTCTGGGGACTAATAATTATAATTTAACATTAGGAAATGTCTGGTCTATCATTCAAACTGGCAAAATTAGCCAAATATTGGGAGCTGGCAGATAGACTAGACTGGATAGACAATGAGATAAAGTTATACTCATCATAAAATCCAAGTGAAATATTATCTCAACAGTCAGGTACTCAGGTACTCCTACAATGATAAGTAGGGCTGCCTCCTAATAGTCACTGAGAAGAGTCTTAGTTGACCAAGTTTTCATTTATCTGAAATTCATCTCATTTATCTAAAAAAGAAAAAAGAAAAAACACCTCAAACTGTATTCAGGTGCTGCTGCTTGCTGTTAGATCCAGGAAGAACTAACTGTGCTGTCACTGCCATTAGCTCATTAGCTTGTTAGCTAAGTTAATGGTGCTATTAGACTGGGACACAGTCACATGACAGGGAATATAGCACCAAGGTGATTTACAGCATATCTGTCCAGGACTCTGACTCTTGATATGATGAAGACACAGCTGGTTCAGGCAGGGAGAAGCAGGCAAAGTTTTTTTTTAAAGTATACATAATCCACTGCATTCATAAATCTGTGAGTATTTATTGCTATGTTTTTGAACAAATAGACTTGTGTGAGGTTACACTGTGTTGAAACAAAGTAACTGAATGTTCCGTCTCCTGCTGCTTGTTCCAACACATTCACAATCAGTACTTCTTTTGCTGTTAGGATTTAAAAGGCAGTTTGCTTTGTACTCTAAAATATATCTTAAAATAACTGCTTGAAGTGACAAGTACTAGTCAACTAGGACATTTTTTTGTCGGGGGCAGCCCTAATGACAAGTGAAAATATCTGCCGTGAGAAAGGTCCATAAAGTCCATGAACTGACACAGTAATATCAGTTACATATCACTAGCTACCTTAAGCTAGTTAGCCTAACATTAGCCACCAAAAGCTACCGGTCATGCCACTCCAAGTAGGGCTGTAGCAGCAAAACCTCTGAGTGTATTGAACTCATTCATGCTTAAAACACACAGATTCAGACATTCATACACATTTGTGCTTGTGTTCTGAAAGCTTATGGATATGGACGAAACAGAACAGCAGCAGTCATGGGGAGTAGTGTTGCATTGTAACCAATAGTTCCAGCCAAAATATCTAATCGCAGTTATTTTGACTGATATTGCAATTGGGATATCAGAGGAAAGGATTGTTTTCACATCATTCTCATTTTCATTGGAAAAACACAATTGTGGTGTGTTATTATTTTCAAGGATCCGTACTAAACAAAGATGTTTTCTGAAGTCTAGAGAATGATGTGTTGGCCGGGACACCTCTGCAGCACCACAATATTTCATTTAAAATGATATTTTGACAAACATTTCACCTTTAACAAATATTGCACATTCTGCGATTTACAAGTTGCTGTAGCTCATATTGCGATTTTAATAAAATTTTGATACATTTTTCAGCCCTGATTCAAGCAAGACACAGCTACAAGAGTTGAAGAGTTTACGAGCCTAAAAGAATTCTCTCATTGGTAATAAAGTGATTTAAAAAAATTCTGTTGGGGCGGAGGTTTAGCTCAGTTGGTAGAGCATGCGTCCCATGTATTGAGGCTGTTAGTCCTCTGCAGCGGCCGCTGGTTCGACTCCCGCCCTCGGCCCTTTGCTGCGTGTCGTCCCCTCTCTCTCTACTCCATTTCCTGTCCACTCTTCAACTGTCCTATCAATAAAGGCACAAAATGGCCAAAAAAATAACTTTAAAAAAAAAAAAATCTGTCCACTTGATGTTGTAACATATTTAATGTCACACACACAGCTGCTGTTTACAACACTGCCTCCACTGTTACCTCCTTGTCAAGAGATCCATTATTATATCCTCCTCCAGCACTGCCACGTTTGTTGTTGTCAGAAATGACCTCTTCTTCTTCTCTTGGATAACTTTTGACTCTGAGTGGCGCCCTCTAGCGCAGTGTTTCCCTTTTTGAATTTATTTGTAATTTCAAAAGTTACAAATAAATTCATTTAGGCTGAGTTAACAGACCATCGCATTGTTTTTATTTCCTCTCATCAGGATACTAATATAGGACATTTTCGCCTACACAATATGTGCACATTTTATATGCTTTATAAAAGTTTTACTGCTGATATAAATCTTAAATTTGCAAAATTTTGTCCATACTCTTCTTTTAGTTTTAATAAAATCTTCTGTGACCTACCTGTGGGTCCCGACCCAGTGTTTGGGAACTAGTGGTTGTAACATCCATGCCAGCGTAAAGAACACATGGAAGTATTGGCAGTGATTGTTTGACATGGGCATTTTCATACATACAGTAGAAGGGAGCATACATAAGAGAGCCTCAAGGGTGCATTTTATCGCTAATGAACTCAACTTTTCATTTCTTAGACCAAAGTTGTGTTTTCTCTTCTTTCAAAAGTCTCATGTTCTCACAAATCAATAAAAACTTGAATGTAGAAGAAAAAAGTAGTTGAAAATAAGAAATACTGTCCACAGCCATGTAGAGTGTTTGTGGCAGTGTGTGACTGGATGTGTTGTGAATTATACAGATGTAATCTAATTATGCTTTGAAACCTTGTCTTCATGGACTAACAGCAGAAAACACAGAAAAGTGACCTGTTTATGTGTTTCATGTAAATCAATGTGATGTAGATGGAAACACGCCCTGCAGCATGCAGGCCATAATGGAGATGATCAACACAGCCAATGTGACATGTGTGCGCTCCTCAGTGTCCTCGCCTCTGCTCAGACTTACATTTGTATCCAGATTAGCATAGATGTCCGTTTAGCGCGCGACACTTGATCGCTCTTTCCTCTAGTGCCGGTCGGACAGACGTAAACCGAGGTGACATGCTGCCCCGGAGAGAGACACATAGAGACATACAGACAGAGAGAGAGAGAGAGGAGGAAGAGGTGAAGTCTGTCCCAGGCAGGGTGGTGTCACCACCCCACCCCACCCCCACCAGCCCAGAGCGAAACAGACAGGACAGAACAAGGAGAGGCAGCAATTAAGCTGCAGAGGGAGGTGTGTGTGTGCGCGTGTGTGTGCTGAATGTTTTTTGACAGTTTAACAGATGTGATGTCCAAAGTTGGGCCGGGCCGTTTAGCGACGCCCTTCCACATTAGCAGCAGGACAGACAGGATGAGATGATGGACTTTAACATGTTGTTGTTGCTTCGCTCGCTGTCGCCAGGAAAACTGTTCTAAATGTTGGATTGAAGTGTGTATGGAGAAGGTTGTTTGTGGTGGGAGGGCAAAAACGCACAGCACTGTATGAAAAAGGCTCAGGCTCATTCATGTCTATGGAATATTAAAGCTGCAATAATACTTTTTTTTTTTTTATTATAAATGGATCAAATGACTGGTTAATGTGAAAGGTGTCGCTTGTAGTGACAAACTCTGTGGAGCATTTTAGCTCACTCTATTTTTCATCTCCCACAGCTTTACTGTTTTGGTTAAAGGGACAGTTCACCACAAAATCAAAAATACGGATTTTTCCTCTTACCTGTAGTGCTTTTTATCCATCTCAATAGTTTTGTATGAGCTTGGAGATATAAGCCAAAAAGATGTTGACCTTCTCTCCACTATAATGAAACTAGATGGCACTCAAAGCACCAAAACTTTATGTTTGCTACGTTATGTCTGCTACATTTGCGCTATGTCCAATAAATAAAATAAATTATTCACAAAATATCAAGAATGAATTCACACCTATTTTCGTTATTGACCATCAAAATAACGTTTATTGGTGCAGATGATTTTATCTTGTAAAGGACTTTGGTTGGCCTTAGGCATTTAAATGTGCTATATAAATAAACTTGACATTGACATTGACAAAATACAGCAGCACACCTCAGTCCTTCTGAGCTCAGTGGGTGTGAACTGTACCACTGAATGAGAGCACATAGTTGAGCAGTGGCTCTCACTCAGACCATCAAATAAATACCTAATAAAAACACCCACTGATGGACACCAATCATCAATATATTCATCCAGTCACCCAACTCATTATGAGTGGGTACTTCTGTATCTCTTGCCAGATAACAGAAGGGTGAGCAGGCTGTGCCTGGCTGAGAATTGTCTTTCAGTATCCTTTGGGCTCTGTGCAGGCACCTCATCTCCCTGATATCACTGATGTTTAGTTGATGGGTACCGATGATGTTCTTTTAATCACCCACACCTGCAGAGTCCTCCTGTCCTGGGCTGTGCACATCCCATGATGCCAGTCTGTGATGTTTCCATCCAGCGTGCCTTCTATTGCTCCTGTGTAAAAGATAACAAGAACTGGGGACAGGCTTTTAGGCTCTTTATGCCTTTATTTAGAAAGGACAGCAGAAGTGAGGACAGGGAAGAGGAAGAGAGAGTGGGGGGTGGCATACAGCAAAGGGCCACAGGCAGGAGTTGAACCCACAGCCACCGCAGAGGATTCACAGCCTCGGTACATGGGGGCAAACACTCTACCAGGTGCACTACCAGGCTATCTTGGCACAGGAATTTTGAAGTTTGAATTTCTTAAGTTTCATAAAGAAATACAGCCATTTCTGAGCTTTCTTTACTGGGGAATGATGTCCACAAGAAGTTATTTGGTGATTCCCAGGAACCTAAAGCTGTTCACCTGCACCGCTCCTGCTTTTCTAGCCTGTGATGTTCTCGATCACTTGCCATTTATCTTTGGTGTTGTTGGTGGTGAGGTCTCTGTTCAGTCTCTGCTGATGTCTGATGCTTTGCCTCTTTGATGCCAGCTTTCAGTCTTGCTCTGGCAGTGCTGTACTGCACAACTGCTTCAGGCCCTTAATGTTAGGCATGGTTTGAATGTGTAAGTTTAGATGTAAATATAAGTATATAATGTAATTTAAAACAAATTAAAACAAATGGAGAGAGATCTTGGATCTTGAAGCATTTTTCTTTATTTTTTTCTGTCCTTTTACTTCAAAACAGAAAAGTATGCTGAATTCTTGTTTCAACTGCAGAAACACTGAAATTGGGGCACATCTTAATAAAGAAAGATGTTTTTCTACTGATTTAATACTATTTTTTTCTAAGGTTTTCTTGTCAACATCCATAGTTTGTTCGATTTTCTCCCATTGTGACAGCTCCTCAGTCTCCTTAGTGTATCGTGGGACAATAGTGTCCATCACAGCACATTCACAAATCAAACAAATTTAGTCTGTCATCTTTGAATATATTGAATTTTGTCACTTTTCCAAAACCGTCTCCAAATCAGTATGTAGTATGGGATGGATGCATGTTAACTTCTTGTCAGCTGACATCTGCATCATTTGTTATTATCTTCACTTACATTTGATATGGATTTTAGCCACTTGTGAAAATGGTGTGTTCTTTTTGGTCTGACCCCCCTCGTCCTCAGGATGGTGTCTGACTGACAACATTCACTTTCAGTTCACTGACTCACTCAGTGAGAAGCACGTCCTCTAACTTCCTCACATGTTTATTATACAGCAGGTTTTCTTTGAGGGTTAAAAACATCGTCTGTAGTGTAACTCTCGTCAAACCACTTCATCCAACATTGAAACACAGCAAAACCCCTTCCTGTGTCTGATTCCAGCACCCGTACTTCTATTTTCACGTCTGCATATAAAAGCAGAGTGTGTTAAGCAGTTGGCTGGGGCATGTTGCAGGCTGTATTTAGAGCAGCCGAGCGGACCGGGCCCCCCTTTGTTCTGAGCTTGATGAGGAGGAAACCCTGCTAGGCTGCGACGAGTTCTCATCATCACCCTGCATCTCCGCCAAGCTGCTCAGCCCCGCGCAGAGCCGGGGTGGAGGCGGGCTGCTGATTGACAGGATAAGAAGATGCCTCAGCGGAGAGATCTCCGAAATATGCCTCCGTCGCTGCTCGGCTTGGAAGGGAAAGGACCTCTGGGAGGAGTGGAAGTGGCTCGCCTCCCTACATCGGACGTCACTAAACAAAGGGTCAAAGACATGCAGAGATTTACCAACTTTTGTACCAGTACATGTGTGTCAGCAGACATTTCGTACATGGTTTTACATCTATGTCAGAGCAATATTTAGGCAATGATTTCTCAGTTGTAAACAGCCCCAAAGCTGTCATTGAAGACCAGATCAGAAGATTTATTTGTCAAGTTTATATAGTGAAATTTTATGGCATCGAACTCCAAAGCAGTGCACAACACAAGTACAGTGTAGTCTATTATAAAATCATATATTGTATACAGTATGCAGTCATAAAAGATAAGTTAAATGCAATAAACATGAGTATTTTTAAAATCTGTCCAATGAAAACCAAAGACCTACAATTTTGGTGGTTTAGAATATTTTGAGACAAATTTAATGATTCATCTTTACGGGATAAGAACACTTTCCTACTTTTAAAGCAAAATAAATAATTTAAAAATCCACTGGATTATTAAGTCACTAGTCTGAAAAACAAGTTTTGGGTGGAGCCCAGCCCTGAGAACGTGAAAATGATGAAGTTACACCATTAGTCAGTCGAGTGTTGGAGTTTCCTCACTGACTGTTGCTCTTATTGAATTCGTGTGAACAGTCCTCAGTTACATCCTCAGGAGCACACTGACCACACGATGAGATTAAATAGAAAAGCTACCTGGCAAGTCTCAAAAATGTTGAACAAATCAGTAAAATGTTCACTGACGATGTATTTTATTTGTTTTCAGCCAAAACAAGCAATCTCGAAACTTGACTTGTTTAAGTCAGCAGGGACTTGAGACTTCCTTTTTTTTAAATTACAATTTAGCCAAAATCATGACCTTTCCCTAACCTCAACCAAAGAGCCTTTATTGCAGGAGTTTCAATGGGAACCCTGGACTCACAGTCTCAGTCCTGGACCGGGCTGACGGGCTGAGTATTGGCAACAATACAACGGGTTTAACAACACAGGGGTTTGTGATACCTTACGCAAGGTGATGTATTACTTTTTTTTTTTTTTAACCTAATCTAATTTTAGGAAACCTGCATGCATAAATCTGAGTTAAAACTTACCTTATTATCCAATCAGAAGATAAATAACATGGCTGTCTAGCAGTCAGAGGTTAAACACAACACAAAATGAACCTCTGCCACAAATATTTGCATGTATCACGATATCACAATACAGTGTTGTGATACAGTTAGAACATGAATTATTTTCATCATCAATCAGTGTTTCCCAAACCCAAAAGAGAATTTAGTCCTTTTTTAAAACTAAATGACTCAGAACCAGAACTATTAATCAGTTAATCAGTCCTGCCACAATCATGTAAATTGAATAAGAGGTCCTAAAATAGGGCCAATAGGGTCAAAGTCAAAGATGATGTCCTCAAATGTTCAGTTTACTGTCAGAGAGGAGTAAAGAAACCAGAAAATATTCACATTTAAGAAGCTGAAATCAGAGAATTTGGACATTTTATTATTTTAAAAATGACACAATATTATCAATCGATTATCAGAACGAACAGAATAGTTGATTAATAATACTAATAATTAATCAATTAATTGGTGCAGCTCTGGTCACAGTGTCACAAATCATATTATCTCCCCTCGTCCTGGACTTGGTACGCCTGACATCCACCACAACCACCTCCTTGTGACTCCACAAGGTACAAAACCCAGGCAGGAATTACATGAAAACAATTTAGTAACATTCAATTAAATTTCTGGAGACGAGTTGGATGAGTTGACATTTTGGAGATACATGTTTCTCAAAGGACGTGAAACTGTGTGCACACAGGAGTGTTCATACAGCAGATACACTCACAGATCTGTCTCTCAAATCAACAATTATCCCTCCAAACCGCAACAGTTATGCTTGATTTACTATATAACATATTTTTAAAATGATAATTATATTGTAGAGTAAAGTGAATAATTCTGCAGGATGGCTACAATTATTGTACAGAGCAGTTTAACACCAGAATGAATTTGACTGAAGAGTCTAAGCAGACCAGAGAGGCTGGAGCTGAATGGAGATAATTATAATCACCACTATATGTCTTCATATAATTCTTAAACACCAGTTTGTAAGTTATCTACAAACTTAGAACAAAGAGAACACAGACGCCTGCTGGTCAGCATCAGAAAGTTTCATGCACACAGAAGACATCAACTTCTGTATGTTATTTCAGTTCCACTGAAAAAGTTATGAAAAATAAAACATGCATACAAATGCATCCGCAGCCAATGTCAAACTGATGTTGTTTTTTTCCCTCTCTATAACGTTCTGCATCAACAAAGCAATTTGTTTCCCCGGAGTGTGCTAATTTCTAGATTTCACAGTGCCAGGTGTTACGGCTGCCAGTCATTACATGAAAATCAGCAAAACCTTAACCACGGTGCTTATCCTCGCCACCAAACACGCCCGGCTGAATTCTCTCTGATTTTTGGGCGAGGATAGGGGGGAGTCGGGAAAGGAGGTTAAGTTCCTAAGTGCATGTTCTCTTATTTGTGTTTTACTTTCCGTCTGACAGACAGCTTTCCTGATTCCACACTCTCTGCTGAATTACATTTTTTTTATTTTTTTGCCTCAGACAAAGATCATTGTTGTTTGATGCTTTTTTCTGCATTAATAATTAACTATGCATGCCTATAGCACCCTGGTGATTTGGGAAGATACCATCAATTAGGGAGACGCTGTGCAACATTAAATACAGAATGAAGAAGAAGAAGAAGAAGAAGAAGAAGAAGAAGAAGAGAGGAAAGGCGAGAGCTGGGTGGAACGCGGTGAATCGAGACTTCACAGGTTGTTTTCAGATCCAGTTTGCACAGCGGCTGACCCTGCAGAGAAAAACACCGACACTCTGCAACAAACTGCTTTTACATTCCAGCAAACAGCAGGTCAGATGAATTCAGTAGAAATGATAAAGTTCACACTTGTTACATTCAAAGACAATAAAGAAAAACAGAAAGAGAATCAAATGATGTATTTGATCTTATAATCCTCACTCGGTGTCCTCTGCTCCATCACTGTTGATTTTATGTCGTAATATGCAAATTCTTTCAAAAAATATGTTGGAAATCAGCCCCATTACATCCCATGTAAATATTGTATTTCCCTCAGAAGTGTTGCTGTAAATTATTAATATTTAATGGAGTGTTTTCAAGTATATGAAGAAACATTGTGCTTTTTTTTAAAAGGCACGCTGGTATTATGTGATTTATTTCAGGGCGCCGGGAAAATAATTGTGCGCTCAAGATGTGTTGAGATATATTTAGAGCTGTTAATATGTGGCATTAATTATGCACATGTATGTTAAACTAATTAAATCAATCAGCTGCAGACATAACTGAAGAAGAGAGCCATAAAACCGTGTGTGTGTGTGTGTGTGTGTGTGCCAGAGGGGTGTGCTTCCTGGATTTCAAGATGTCAGGATTTTTTTTTACACATTCTGATGCAAATTATCAACCTCACAGACACTCTTAAACTTATAATTCCTCTTATTAAATCTTGTTTTTGATGATTCCAGCAATGATTCTCTTGTCTTCTTGTTTCTTTTTCTGTTGTTTTTCCAGTTTTATTTGTTCCTCTCATTATTCACATATGATAAGTGAAAGTGTCACTCGAAAACAAAGTCATTTATTTTAAGGGAAATCCACACTTGATAAATTATTTAAGGCTGCTGGGATTATCAGTGTGATGTGAAGCGGGCGTGTGTGTGTGTGTGTGTGTGCTGCAGGCAGGAGTTGCATTCAACTCTTCTTCTGATGTTAAATAAGGAGACGCTCACTGTGAACACTCGACGCCCGAATAATTGGTGACTTCCTCGACGCAGACGCGCTGTTATTCAGATCTGCCCTTTGTTGGCCTTGTTTACAGCCATGTTAATTGGGGGGAGAGCACCCCACCACCACCACCACCACCTCCACCACCCCCATCCCACGCACATCCACCAGCTGAGTGGACGCTTCAGTGTGTTTGTGACGTTCTCCGCCACAGTTTTCCTCACATTTCTCTGTGGAGCCTCACACAGCTGGAGTCAATCGTGGAGGAAGTTTTCTGTTAAGTGATTTAAACCAATGGAGGACTCAGATGTATGATGATAATTACATTGTGAAAAAAGAGTGTTAAAAAGCGTTCTTCCATAGGTAGCTACAGTATGATGAATGTACACCCCAAACAGCCAACATCTGCTGCTACCTTTGTTTTTGATTTAATGCATTTTTAAAGGCATAATTAATTCATGCTAATGAAAATCGATACTTATCTTAAACAGCAATTTGAGCAATTACACTTAATGAAAGCTGGGACTCTTTGTGATTATTGTCGGAGGTGGAAACTTTTTTGGATTCAGTTATTAATTGAGTTAAAGTTAGAAGCAAACTATTTTAATTTTTCTTTTTTTTAAAAATTAGTTTTCACATTCATCCACCAGATATGTCAAGTTCAAAATTCTCTACTCAAGCAGAACTACACATAGTTGTGTTAAAAAAGACAAAGTCACTGTAAAATATCATACCAGCATTTAGTGGATTCATTAACTTCATGTAAATCTACGTTTATTCAAGTTAATTCAGCTTAAAGTTTCTAGTATTTATTTTCAGAATATATAAACATGAGCTCTTTTGACTTGAAGTCTTTTGATTTGAAATGATGAGTTGAATGAACGTGCTGACAATCAGCTCATTAAGTTAAGTTCTAAAGAGATGGTAAACAGCATTCATTGTTGAGACCCTTCTTTTTATAGCTCTAAGAAAACATATGACGCAACTTTTTTTCAGATTCAGTCAACTTAAAATTCTAAGGCAGCCTAAACAACTTTTTTTTTAGTTAAAACCAGTCGTTTAATTTTACAGTGCACTGAATTAACTTCTTCACTGCAGTAAAAGTGAAAAAGTACAGGCTCTGAAATGTAAAGTATTAAGTATAAAAGTAAAAGGTTGTCTTCTGAAGGACATTTCTACTGACCGTTTCTGTGCAGAGCTGACTGATCCTCACCTTTTCTGTCTGTTTGATCTGCTTATGTCCATTGTACATTACATAAACTGATGGATACACAGAGGGATCGTTATGTGTGTTGGGGTAAATCAGAAAAATAAATGCTCGAGTAAAGTACAGATACCTGAACTCTCTTCTCACTATAAAAGTTAAATATTATTGTCTGGACTGCCTAAAAGATTCAAGTTGACTGAATTTGAAAAACAAGATGAGGTATTTTTGTAATGATTCAAAACAAATGAAATTTTCTCGTTAAATAAAGGTGATTTTACCTCAGTTGTACTTGAGAATACACGTTCAATCAGCTTAAGATATTAAGTTGAACTAACAACTCTCCACTCACAAGAAGACGAACATTACAAATAAATGTGATTTTTCTTTAACATTTTCTCAGTTCTTCATTTCACACAAAGAACTTCCAGCTGCTCCTGTTGGAGACACCAGTGCATTTATGAAGTGTTAACCTTCATTTTCACTCATCTTCAAATATTTTATAGACACACAGGAAGTTTTCATTACATGTTTTCTTCAAATTATAAAAAAAGAGGTTTCATCTCAAATAATGCATGCTGCGAATATGCAGATGTTTTTGTAGTAACTTAATTGAATGAGTTGATTGAACTCTGTATAGTACATTCATTCAACTCATCTTTTCAAGTCAAAAGTTAAAGGAGCTCATGTTAATAAGTTCTGAAGTGCTCTAAAAATAAATAGACATTTTTATTGAGTTTATTTAACTTGAGTAAATAAAACTTGTATGTTTATTTAAGTTCATGAGAAAAGATCAGTTGATTCTAATTTTTTCACACTGTTGAAGTGCAGTAACTAAGTATTTTTACTCGGTTACTTCCCACCTCTGTGTTCAGCAGTACTTCAGATGTGTAGGAATGCTGCAGTGTGACAGACACACACACAGAAAGTGAGAGTGAAAGAAGGGACGCGTGCTACTTTCTCTTTTCACTGTGTGTGTGTGTGTGTGCAGCTGAGGTGAGGAAGAGGAGGAGGATAGGATGAAGGTGGGGGAGGGTTAGCCTGCTATCCTTCCTGTCAGTGTCTTCCTGCTCGCTTCAACCGTCTCCCCTCTGGTGGCCACGCCCCCGCCAGGCCACGGGCGCTGGTGGGTGGGCGAAGCAGGGAGCCACACAGGAAACAGGAAATCATGAGAGAGAGGAAGCCACGGGGGTGAGAGGCGGCGGCAGCGGCGGCCATGACGTGCCACAGCTGCCACAGAATGACAGAGAGAGAAAATGGGAAGCTTGGGTGGCTTCGCCCGGCAGGCTCAGTGTCCCAATTACCTCGCCATAAACAAAGGAGGAAGTTTGCCACATCGTGGGCACGTCTCTGCCCACCCCCCAACACACACATCCCCATCGCCACCGCCGCCGTCACTGCAGCCCAGTGAGAGCTTCCTCTCTCCCTCTTTTGCCATCAGATAAGAGGCGTTCAAACGCGCCACAGCCCCCGCTATGATAGCACAAGGTGTCACTTATGAAAGGCGGCGTCCCTGCTGAATACGCTCACGTCGATGAAAGGTCGGCAGAACTCGGGTTCACACGCGCCGCCCTGCGTCTTGTCTCCCTGCCTCCTCTTGTCTTCTTATTTGTTTGAAGCTGACGACTGCCTGCTCCTTCAAGGCCTGTACCGAGTGGCGTCTGAGCAGGAGGAGAGCTGCACGCCGTCACACACCGTTCACACACTCCGCTCACACACACTCCGCTCACAAAGTTCAGAAAGTAGTTAAAGTCTTGTACAGTATGTGGCCCGTCTCCTCACATCTGCCTGGGTGGCTGCGAGGTCAATTTGAAGTCCATCTGAAGTCATAAAACTCCTTTTCCAGAGTAAAAATCATAGTCAGCATCATATTTCTTCATATTTTTATGAATTAAATGAAAAGAAATGTTGTTTGTAGATATATCAGAAATGCTCCTTTAGCCTCTGAGCCTCTAAACTGTTTTTGTTAATTACATTAAATATTAAAGATTAAATAATCAAAAAGGGCTGAAGTTAAAAAGCAGCCTTGTTATTCAGTGAGTGAGCAGAGATAAACTGAGTGTGTGGGTGCAGCTTTGATCACGTTTGATTGACGGTGACCTTGCAACATAAGCAAACATCCCCACACATTGTCACATTTTTATTATTCCGATGTTGCTAAATCCTGATTGGTGCACAGAACTACAGTATGTGATGTCACTTTTTTTCCAATTGTGCCCCGCCCACTCTCAAACCTAGTGAGAAGAGCACAGAGACAAACACAAATGCAGAAACCTCTGATGTCAAAAAAGCTAAAGTGTTCACATTGTGGGAGGAAGCTGTGTGTTCGTGTAGGAGCAAAGTTTTACTGTGAGAACCTGAGTGAGAACATGTGTTTTCAGGGCCTTTAATGACATGGAGGCTGTCTGTTGTTCAAGGTACTGCAATCCAGATTGATGCACAGTGTTAAACTCTCATATGTAAAGTTCAACTCAGTTTAAAGGGACAGTGCACACCAAACTCAAAGATACATAATCTTCCTCTTACCTGTAGTGCTAGTTATCCATCTGTACTTTTTTGGTGTGAGTTGTAGAGTTTTGGAGATATCAGCTGTAGAGATGTCTGCCTTCTCCCCAATGTAATGAAACTAGAAGTCCCTCAGCAAAAAAATAAAATAAATAAAAACATCTGAAAAACTCAAAATCATTGTCTATTTCAGGAAATCACGACTCGGTTACTCAAAATAATCCACATTGAAGGCAGACCAAGGAGGCAGACATTGGTCGAGCAGTTTCATGTAGGAACTACTTTCTTTCCACTGTAGAATCTACCTGAACTACTTTCTCTCTGCAACAGAATTTAGCAGAACTGCTTCCTTTCTCATAGGAAAAAAAAAAAAAAGGTTCCAACATGAAACTGCTCACAACAAGGTCTGTGGATTCTCCCCGAGTAACCGGGTCATGATTTTTGGAACAAGATACTGTTTTTTTGTTTTTTTGTTTGTTTTTTCAAGCAGCAAGCTGATTTTGATTTGGGGGTGAGCTGCCCCTTTGATTCCAGAGTGGGTTTGCTCCTTTCAGTCTGGTTATTATTCTTTAAAATTTTAGTTTTTATTAGTTTCAGTGTTTGTTGTTGTTTTTCTTTTTCTTTTTTAAATAATAATTTACTTATATATTTATTATTTGTCAGGAGCAAACACAACATTTGTGAAGGCACTGAGTCACAGTGACATTCCAGTCTCAATAATATGCACCAATGCCTCTTCATACAGTATAATAAGTTCAGTCTGCAGTCGTACAGCTGTCCTCATGAAGTGAACAAGTTGAGCACATTTCTGCCATCCAACTCATCACATATGAACACAGCATTAGGTGTTTAAAGGGAAGATCCATCATTCATTATCAATTTAACAACAGCAGAAACTCACAGCGTGATGATGTCATGATAAAAAGCCATACATAGTTACCTTGATATTAAAAAACAAAGAAGAAGAAAAAAGAAAAGAAAAAATACTGTAAAATGAACAAAGTTCTGATCATAGGATCACAGGATGAGCAATAAATTCCTTTTTAAATAAAAAAAACAAACAAACAAATTTTTTAATTAATGATTGCGTCACATTGTTGATTTAAATAATTTGTCATATAATAAGCTGGATCATGTACAGTGAGCAGGTTCTCACTGTGACATAAACCCTTTCAGGGTGATTCAAGTCTGTGTGAATAAAGACCCTCTCACTGTACATTACACATGAATATGATATAGACAATATCTTTATTCACAGGAAATCTGTTTTTCCTCTGAACTTAAAGTGCTTCTGCTTTCCATAAAGCCTGACACATGAAATAATTGCCATGTTTATTGGTAAAATGATTAAATAGAATTAAAAAAATAAATAAATTGTATATCATTTACATATATATTTGTTTGTATCATATTTGATCTGTCAGACATTTCTGAAAATTCATTGATCACAATAATTTTTATTTTAGGAACAATTGCAAGGATTGTTCATTACTTTTGTAAAATTTGCCCCATTTCCATTGATTTGGTTCCTCTCCCCCCCAAACAGGAAACTTTTTATTTCACATTTTGGCAGACGCAGCTTGGTCAGTGTCAACTAAACTGGTCAATATAACATACACTTATGAAAACCCAGGATATTATTTAGTGAAAATCAATTTAAAAAGACTCACTTGCTCATAACTG
>JAJHUR010094891.1:0-11865 GCA_027495735.1 Lutjanus campechanus | reverse complement strand
TGGCTGTCACTGGGAGGCTGCTTAAAGGAAACCAGTCTGGTAACCAGCCCTGTGGTTCCACCTTGTTTTAATACTATTCATCTTTTTTAAACACAGCTGTTTGCAGGATGCGTAGCGATGAGGAAATGTGTCTGTTTGTGCTGTGTACAAATAATAACTGTAATATAAGTGTTGTGAAACAAAGTCAATTTTATTTTGTACCATTTCAACACCAGGTAACATGTGAGCCTTCAACTAATTAGATTAAGATTTAGAATAAGATTTGTTCGATTGGCTCAAGTTATCAACATTCCCTCATAATGTTATGTCATAATAATAAGCAAACAGCAAGATGTAGCTCAGTAGCAAGGCCACCATAAAACATTATAAGTCAGTTGTATTACAGTAATGTACACCGTGATCCATACAGTACCTCCATTCCACCTCTTGCAATGTATTTCATAAATGTGAAATAGATATTACACACTTGTGTAAGAGGGTGGTCAATTCTCTCTCAGATCTATTGAATGTCCCACCGAGGGTGACTCATGTTTCTCCCGTGCCCTGTCACTGCCCCTTTTTCTCTTTGCTGGTTCTGCCCCAGTATCAGCCACAAAATACAACGTCTGAATAAAAATCTACTCCTGCTTCTTTTTAACTGGCGAACAAACGACTCACTGTAACTTTGCCTTGGAAGATGTAAATGTAGTTTTCAGTCTGTGTGTAGTAAATCGTTTCATCTGATCTCACAGAGAATCCAACATTGCGGCAGGCATTAAAAATAACTAAAAAAATAAAAAATAAAAAATATAATAGCCCGTCTGCTGGTTGATGATCTCTTTTGCTTCTGTAGGTCTTCTAGAGACATCAGTATTAAATTGAGACAGTTTCATAACCAGATAAAAATTGTTTATCGTGGGTTTAAGCAGTCTTCTTCAGTGTTTTTTGCCTTTATTGGCTCATCACTGTACATCTTGGCACATTATCATGACTGTAGATCAGTGGATCATGTGAAACCATTGGCAGGAACATGTGTAGTGTTTGAGGGTGCAAGACAAAGTAAAGTGGGACCCATTTACAGAAAAAACTGCTCCATAGTGACGTTAGATGTAAAAACTCCACAGGAAACTTTTAATGGTACGTTTCCATAACATGTAATTTAGCAGTGGAGGCTGTTATGCTACAACAACAATTACTTCCATTAGTGACTAATGTTACAGTTATTTAATTGATTAATCATTTTGTCTATAAAATATCAGAAAACAGTGAGAATTCTAATTTTCCAGAGATCGACAGAGCATCTTCATGTCACTCAAAGACTCTCAGTTTATCAGACATGACAAAGAAAAGTAGCAAATCCTCAGAAACTGAAATCAGTGAAAATCATAGCTTGGAAAATGACTGAAATTATTAATCCATTACTAGTTCCATTACTAATTAATAAATTGACCCATTTTTTCAGGTAGTTTATCAGTTTATCAAAATTTTGAGAGTCAAAGGCACAGCCCTTCCAGTGCTTCCTTCCAAGTTAGGTTCACCTGTCTGTCTGTTGTGAGAGACAACATTACACGTATGATGTTTGTCAATTTAAAAGATAATTTTACAAGACAAGACAGTCACAATTTGTTGTAGGTTTGTTTTGGTTTAGTTTTCTGTGAAACTGCGCAGTGAACTCTCATATAATAGACATCACTGACATGAATCTGCTCTCCCTCGTCCTGGTGTTTTATCCATCGACTCCAGCTCCTTTTACCAGCTGCACAGAGAAAGAATGAGTTAGACTAACTACATCCACCTACCAAAAACAAGCAGGTATCCAAGCTGCAGCAGCTAACGTTAGCTTTTGGAGGGAGAAAGTCACAACATCACTTACGCGACTTGTGGGTGTGTAAGTCTTTCTAATTATGTATGTTCATAGCCTACTTTAAGAGTGCTACGATCTATGGCCACTTTCCTGTCTTTTAAGATTAACTTTTAAATTGACAAACATGATATGTGCAGTTCCTGACGTGTATTGTGTGAGACGAGAGACATAGTTCACACTGAACTAAACTACGACAAACCTACCACAAACTGAGAGATTCTTGTCTTGTAAAATTATCTTTTAATTTGACAAACATCATATGTGTAATTCAAGGCACAATTCAAACGGGATCAAAAAAAATAATCTTGTGATATTTGAATTTTTTCTTCAAGGGTCTCATGGTTGAAGGAAGGGGAGGGACTTCACCTCTCTGTTTGTGCTTCCAGCTTTTCAGCTTTTTAAAAACGCTTTATATGGAAAAAAACATGTAAAAACAAAAATTCATGGCAGAGTATTTGACTTATTTTTTATTTAACAGTACTGTACATATTTTTTCTGAAGTTGCGCCCCATGGTGGTCCACCAAGCAGCATGACTTCGCCTCTCTGTAATGTGAAGTCAGCAGAGTCTGAAAAAAAGACAATAATAGTGGCCGACCATGAATCTGTGATAGTGCTGCTGCTGCTTCTGCTGTGATCTCAACATTAAATCTACTCAGCTGTTGTGTCCATGTTATGCTACATACACACTGTGCAAAATGCCAGAATATCCCCATGTCAGACAGGAGTTATTGATCTGCTGATCTGCTCCTTGTGGATATTCTTTTTGATCCTTCAGTTACAAACCAAGAGTCTCATGAGTCTCAAGTGACATCCTGTTGATAATGAATTCACTTCATTATAATATAAGGTTGGTGGTGTTCTGCTGTTACTTGACTGTGTATTGAGGTTCTCATGGGGAGACAGTTGACAGAGCCTGCACTGACACCTGCTGGTGATGCTGAATAACATGACATGAGTCAGTCTGGATGGAGCTCGTCTCTGTGCTGATCAAATCTTACAATTATGTTTTATGACTGTTTTTACTGACTGTGGATTGTTTTTTTTATTTCATCAGCCTTCATGTGGCACCAGGAGGTCTTTATGTCTGAAGCCTCCAGTCAGAGGAAAGAGATAAAATGAACAATATTACCGTCAGTAAACATTTTACTGTATGCAATATGATGCTTTCTGCTTTCTCTTTAGTTAGTAGCTACATGCACATGCACAAAAAATTCTGTTTGTTGCCCTTATCCTGAAAAAGACAATGCTAAACTGTGAACATGTCCAATGAAAATGAATATTTCATTCATATTTTACATTTACATGCAGCCGTATACTCTGATAATAGAAAAATGGACTGAGCCACTTTGCGTCTTTGTATCAAAATAGTATTTTTTGCGATATGATGAAATAGTTTTTGTGTCTGTCAAACCACCTGCCACTTCCACCATCACATCTGCACTATTTCTTTTTTATCTCAGGTTGAGCAACATATTCACCAATATTTCTGTTCAGTTTTAAGGAGTAACAGATTACATGTGACAGGATTATGTAATCTGGATACAAACAAAGGTAACTGTAGTTATACATAAAAGGCATCATTTGGATGCATTTAGTAAAAACGGAGATTATTAGCGGGATTACAATTTTAAAATAGAACGATATACTACCATGCACACACAGCTGCCAATTCATTATCATGACCTGTGCACATAATAAAGGAAGTAACAGCTGGACAAACTAATAAACCCAACAACAAACATAAAACACTTTTCACCATTTTCTGACATAATATGGACCAAATAACTGAACTGGAGAAAATGGTCAACAGAATAATCGATAATGAAAAATAATCATGACTGGAAAGACTTGAAAAATAGGTCCAAACGTGGAGCACACGGACGACAACATTGTGACAGGATTTATTATTATATTATTATATTTTCTGGTGTCTTTACTCCTCTCTGAGAGTAAACAAATAGTTTTGAGTTGTGGATAAAACAAGACATTTGAGGACGTCATCTTGGACTTTGATCGTACAGAACAGAACATTTCATACAGAACTTTTTTTTAAAGCATGTTTTGACATTTCATGCACCAAACAACTACTTGATTCATTTAAAATATAACTAACCAATTTAATCAATTATGAAAATAATAGAATAAATCATTGCAGCCCTAAAAACACTATATTAGACTAAACAATTTCACCATATTTTATATTGAGGTAATTAAAAAGTAATGGAAAGTAATATTGTGACTTTGATTACATTACTGACTACATTTTTTAACAGGTATTAGAATACTTTTTATAAAAGTAACCCTCCCAACTCTGATTATATTATAGACACATATGTTATACATTTTATACTATTAAACACATCATTCATTATACTGTAAAATTCTTTTGTACAATTCTTTCTATATATCAGTCTCTCTGTATATCCTCACATATTTCATATATATACATACAGTACACCCTGTGTATCTCTATCTGGGCCTGTTCATACTGTGCAGCTATCATGTGAATTAACTGTTTGTATCCTGCCCAATCAAATCTCAGTGCAATTATCCTTTACAATTATAGATATATAGTTCATGTATGGTTTTTATTTTTTTCATATTTTATCTCTATCTTTATTTTATTTGTATCTTATTTCGGCTGTCACTCACTGTTTTTTGTTTTTTACCTCTACTTGAGATGGTTGAGCTGCTGTAATGAGTGAGTTTCCCTGGTGTTCCATCAGTAAAGTTTACCTGATCTCTGTGTTTCTCTTGTGTACCTTGCAGACACGACTTCCCCTTTTCATTCATTCAGTCACCTTCTTGACGAGGTCGGTGTTGCAACGTTTGCACATATCCAAAATCCTGTTGATTTCAAAATCTTTAATAAAGATTAAAAGTAGCTGTGTTTCTCCCTCCAACCAGAAATGTGGGCTTTTCTTTTGTGCCTCATCCTTGCAAACTGTTGGCTAGTTGGTCTGATTACAGTGCAGGGCTTAATTCACAGGGCTGTCCTTCAGTTACTCCAACTTATTGAGGACGCCGCTGCCAAGGTCCTGACAAAATGTAGGAATTACGACCACATGAAATGAAATCCATTCACTGGCTACCAGTCACTCAGAGAATAGACTTGAAAATCATGCTGCTCATCTACAAATCTCTCTGTGGTTCTGGGCCAAAAAACATCTCTGATATGCCTGTGCCATTTCAGCCTCCAAATGACTTTAGGTCTTGAACCTGCTGCCTGTCCCAACAGTCAGATAACCTCCCAGATGATATTAGCCAAGCCACGACTCTGACCAAGTCAAAGTTAAAAACGTTCCTGTTCTACCTTGTAATGGCTAAAAGCTTATCTTCTTCTTTAGGTTCTGAATAGCCTTCATTTTTATTGGTTTTTTAAAAGTTTTTAATTTAATAGTGCATCTAAATGTGCTGTGTTCCTTTATCTTTTTATTTTCACATGATTTGAACTGCACCAGTTTACTCTTAAATGTTTTATCTCTTTACTTGTGTGTACTTTTGCATTTGTTTTGTATTTTATTACTATGTAAAGATGATTACCCTGGTGTATAAATGTACTGTACAAATAAAGTTGCCTGGCCTCACTCTGAGCTGACTGTAAACAGGTAACAGACCGTGTGTCACAAACTACAGTGAAAACCCCAACTGAGACACATATTACTGATAAAACATGCACAATACCAACGTCTTAATCAGGTAATGCTACATTTGGAAGGAGGCCTTATTTGGTTTATCCAAACTGACTATGCTGTTTACATGACATCAAATTCTGAATATTGTCATATTCTGAATAATTGTGGGAAATTAGTTTGCATGTAAGCAAAGTCACTGTGTCCTGCTCCCTATAGGTCTCTATCATGTCCACTGATAAAACTTCCTGCTGTTCCTCAAGGAATCTAAAAAAGAAGGAAAGGACATTACATAACTAACAAACTTACATAACTAATGAACTTATGCTCCAGACTTGGGTGCCAGTTCTACTGAGGTTTATGTCCATCATGCCATTTGGAGACCAACAGCAAATAAACAAATGCGCACATCTGGAAAAATCAGTCGGTGTGATATTCTCCAAAGTCTGTTTCTTGGTGTTTTAGAGGCATTTTTTCATCAAAGGTCATACAAAGTAGATATGTTGTTTTTTTGTGCTGCTGCATGCATCTCCCATAAGTTTCAATGGACCTAGCACCACAGTCTGGCACCACACAAAGCACACAATGTTTTAAAGGGATATAATGACACTTCTTTTTTAATTTCCTTACCATTCCTTCAATTGACCCCTCCTAAGCTCTGCCCCATTTTGCTCTGTGCTCCCATAACAGTTGGGCAAGTTTGATACCTGGTGAAACCTCGGCCAATCTTCTGCTTTCCTGTCTCCTGTACTTGGATATGCTGTGTTCTAGGTTCATCAGTGTTGAAAAGAAAACCACATTTTTAAGATTGTTAATAAATTGCTGCTGGGGGAGCAACATGTAATCACATCTTAAGTTAACTAATATTAGCAAAATGTCTGATAAAAACATCAAAACAAAAAAATCATCTGGCTGATGTTAGTTAACTAACTTGCTAATGAAACGTCCAAGCTTGTTTAGAGTCCTCCCTGAGGGGTCAAAGCTCAAAGACTGGGAATCAAACTGGGGATCTCTTGTATCATACGCAGCTGCAGTATCCATGCAGCTAAAGGCCCAGCCCCAAAATTATCTTTTAAATTGACAAATATCATATTTGTGATTCATGGCGCAATTCAAATGGAATCAAAAAATAATTTCTCTCTTGCTGTTGATGACTGTACACATTTTTTAGGTCTCATGGTAGGATGACCAGATGAGAAAGGGTGAAATTCAAGGCTAGGAGTTGGGGCATGTCATGTCAGAAGGATTCAAGTAGAATAATTGAGATCAGAATATTTATACTTATATGTTGTTCATATTATCTATGATGGATCATTTTCGGGGCAATAGGACAGAATTCAGGATTTGGGACAACTTTCTGTAATTTGGAACTGCCCTGAAACGTCTGGTCACCCCGTCCCATAGTGATGCACTGGAAGTGTTGCTCCTCTTCTCTGTTGATGTAGAAACAGAGAAACAGATTTCTGCTCTTGACAAAGGATCCAAAAATAGGTCTCGTCTCCGATTCACATTTCTTGTCACAATGTTTACCTTCTAATTTTGAGCCGGTCCTTGTCTGTTGTCGGATATTATATAAACAGAACATAAAGAGTACTTTTCCCTCACTGATGTTCTCTCATTCTTGCTGCTACTGCTGCTGTCTTTTCCCCCCCTTGAAACAATGACTGACTGCAGAAGCCCGCTCCATTGACGCAGGCATCTCTATTCAGACCGAAGTGGCCTGTGCCCCCATTACAGGTACCAGAGCAGGCCGGCTAGCCCGCATCATCAGGGTGATGTCATCTTAATGGGACAAGAGTCCTGCTGGCTATAACCTCCTGCTCCTCTTTTTGGTGTGCTCTCATTGTGTTGATGTGAGTTCATGGTATTTTTGCCTGTGGATCAGTGGATGACTTGATGCTTTGTGAATGGTATTTGTGCAAGGTTTTAACGCAGTGTTGTTGTTCTTTCTGCTTCCTGTCCCTCTCTGCATCCTGAGTTTTGTATTTGGACTGTTGTGAAGTTTTAGAATATTTATGTGGCACCTTACAATTAACCAACTCCTTGTGCATCTAACATCCCCTCCCCTCATCCTCCAGTGCTTCTGTCATTTCTGTTCACTCTTTTGCTTTTGTCTGCATCAACAGGGATGAACGGGAAAAGCATCCTGTCTGCAATGGGCCGACACACACCGGAGCACTCCAGCGTGATGAGCACAGCAGGCTCGGGAGCCACCACCTCGCCTTGTTCATCTCGCTCCTCCTCTCAGCGCTCAGGGACCGGGGCCCATACACCTGGGGGGCCCCACCGATCACCCTGCACCCAGGTCAAGACCTCAGAGGGCAGCAGCAATGCACTGACCCCCAACACTGGTCCCGCCAGGTCACCAGTGTCCCCCAAACTTTCACCAGGTGAGGTTAGCTACATTAAGAGCCCAGATATGAAAACCAAAAATGGTTACAAACCCAGATATGAACACTAAAAATGGTTAAGAACCCAGATATAAGCATTAGAAAGGGTTAAGACCCCAGATATCAACATTAAAAATGGTTAAGAATTGTGAAAGCGCTTTGAGTGGTCTAGAAGACTAGAAAAGCGCTATATACTGTAAATACAGTCCATTTACCATTTAAGAACCCAGATATCCACGTTATATATGGTTAAGAACCCAGATATCACCACTAAAATGGTTGTGAATGGTATGACAAATGGTTTTGGTGGAATAATCTTATTAAGTTCCTCAGTTTTTTTTTCACCTGTGAAAAAAAGAAAGATTTTTTATCAGTATTATTTTTCTTTGTCTTTGTTGTTGTAATACTCATTTTGGCCACAGGAGGCTGAAGCGCACCACTCCCCTCATGCTGTGTTTAGGAGCAAAAGCATTCATCTCCTTCATTTCCCTGTGCAATCTAAACACAAGCTACATAGTGTGTGTTTTAATTTTTAAGTTATGGGACAGTGGTGCGCTTCAGCCTCCTGTGGCCAAAATGAGTATTACAACAACAAACATTTTATCTGTTTTCACAGGTGGAAAAAAAATACCTTAAAAAAATGATCCTTTTCCCACAACCAGTCAGATTAAACAAAAAAGATGAAAGAACCTTTTGACTTTTGACATTTTCACTTGTTCTTAAGCCATAAACACTGGAGAGAAAACAACAGACCTTTTTTTTGTCACTTGCCTCTCCGGGCTTCCATAGTTTTGGGGTGGCTTTATATAAAATTTGGAATTTGAGTGTATTGTAATTAGAGCTGCAACTAATGATATTTTAATTATCGATTACCTGTAGTTGTTTGGTCCATAAAATGTCAGAAAGATGTTGGTCAGTGTTTCCTAAAGCTCAAATGACCTCCACAAATGTCCTGTTTTGTCCACAGGAGGAGGAGGAGAGGAGTAAAGAAACCAGAAAATATTCATATTTAGAAAGATACATTTGGACATTTTTATTTAATTTATTTAAAGACTCCAAATGATTAATTGATTACCAAAATAGTTTGTAATTTAATTTAATAGTCAATTAATAATCGATTAAGACTAGAAGAGCCGGGGCAAGTTTTCAAATTTGTATGTGCAAAAACTTTGCTGAATTAAAAACTACAATGCTGCTGGTACCTGACTTTTCCTAAATGTCTGTTGTTTCATTTAAAATGTTTTTTTTTTTTGTGTAAATTACACAAAATGCACACAGACCACACAGAATTTGTCATGGTTATACTGTTACTTTTTGGACAGTTGGAGATGCATCTTGGTTGCTTAGCAACTATCATTGTCTCTGTCAATAAAACTTTACTAGTTTACTGGTTTTGATTTCTAATTTCTCAACATTAAAATACAAATAATTAATTAATTTGACTCAATTCAAAATAAAGTAGGGGAAAGCAGGGCCAGTTGTAACACTTTTTGTCTCAGCACCTTTAACTCACTGAATTTTTGTGTTAAAGCTCTCAGATTTTGAAACAGAGGACCCTTATTTATTACAAATAGTAATGTTTCCAACTTGCAACTTGCAACTTTTGGTTTTATTTTTGTACTTGTCTCCAGCCTTTCCCTATAGGCTGTGATTATTTTTTGTGATGGTTCTGTGTAGGTTTTTTTTAATTATTAATGTTAAAATAACATGTTAATAATATATATATAATATATAATACATGTAACTGTTTCTCGCTCAGTAATTCTAGATGAATCTAAAATTTTAATCAGATCACTGATGATTATTATCCTCCAGAAAAAATACTGCTGTGAATATATGCAGTCATTACAGATACTACACATGATGGCTGCATATTGATGACAACATCAATACATTTTGCAAAAGGTACATTTTGGTGCTATTTCATTTTTAACAAGATAAACTAACAGAATAAACACATTGATCTCTTAGTCTGGTGTTTATCATGAGAGATAATAGAGTTTTGAAGTCACTCAGCCATTCTGGTGATTCTGTAATTCTGCCACTTCTATTGTTACTTGTAATGTGTAATACTGTATTTTAAACTTTAACATGACTCATTTCCATGTAGGTGCTGCTAATCCAGTTAAGGTCTTCTGGATTGGTTATCCCTGTCACATGATGTCATATTGTTTTGGTCAGCCAGCGGCCTGTGGCATCTCCATCCTCTTTCTGCACTGTAAATAGTGTTTTGTCAACCTGTTCTCCACTGCTCTGTTTTGTCTCTGGCTGTTGTACTGGGATCCCAGTTCTCTAAAACTGTCAAACTAAGACTTAAATGTGTAATTTAGGTGCTGGTCACTCCATTAATTTCCGCAGAGGAACCACGGTGCGGTAGAGAGAGTGATGGGTGCTGTGAGCAGCTTTGAACGATTGTGTTGTACATCAACAGAGAGGAGCCGCTCTGAGAAGCATTTGTCACTGCGGAGGAGCCCGTCGCCCCAGAAAGGCTCCCCCCTGCCGTCGCCCCAGGTGGTCTTTCTCAAGGACATCGTCTGCTACCTGTCCCTGCTTGAGAGGGGGACACCGGAGGACAAGCTGGAGTGTGAGTGGCGGGGACGGGGGTGGGTGGGTGGAGGGTAAGGTCCTCTCAGAGGGATGTGGAGTGGGAGGAGCTGTCATATGTAACGTGTGTGTACAGTCTCAGACCACTGATACAGCCTGTCAACAGGCTGACGTCACGAGTAACAAGGCTGGGATTACTATAAAAATATATTCACATTGGTTTGAATACATTTGACATACATTGACTTAATTGGTTGATTATTTTTTAGTAATTGATTAGTTGTAGTCAGAAAATGGCAAATGTCTTATTTTGTCCAAATATTCAGTTTACTGTCTGAAAGGAGTAAAGAAACCAGAAAATATTCACAGTAAAGAAGCTGAAATCAGAAAAAAAGACTCAGAACAATCAGTTATCAAAATAGATGCATATTAATTAATTGTTGATTAATAATAGATAAATCATTGCAGCTCTAAGTGTTTTATTTATTATTATTTGTTGTTGGGTTTATTAGTTTGTGCAGCTGTTCAGTCCTTTGTAGTGCAGTTTATTGATTAATTGATTGATTTAAAGACAAAAAATGTGAAATTTCCACCCAGTGAAGCATTTTTTCACTAGAGGTGATAATGAATTGGTAGCTGTGTGTGCACTGTGCATGATAGGATTGTTTATTATAAAATTATAATCCACATTTTTACTAAATGTATCTGTAATCTGATTACATTCTTTTGTAACTGTAATGGATTAGGTTTTTTTGTATCCATATTATGTAATCTTATTACATGTAATCCATTACTGCCCAAACTTGGCCTGGCTTCCTCCTCAGGGCCTTGGATTGGTGGTCACACCTCCCTCTCAGGACAGGTCAGTGACATGTCTAAGCCCTGCTGTGCTCAGTTGACTTCCTTAGTGTCTAATGCTGTATTGGCACTCACTGACAAGGCTAATCTCTGCTAAATGGTCCCCATGCCCTGGTACAGAAGTAGCACGCTCCACTTCTTTAACCCCGTGGCCATCTGGAGACCGTCCAGGAACCAATGTCACGGCTTCAGAGAGCTACTAATTATCTGACGGTATCTGAGTCATCATGGGATCTCTGCTCTCTCGTTTCCCTCTAGTCATGTTCCGGCTGTACGACACAGACGGCAACGGGGTCCTGGACAGCTCGGTGAGTTTTTACTCCTGTACCTCCCTCCCTGTCCCTCCCCGGCCCCCGTCTTCATCTGTCTCTCTCTGTGTTTTGTCTCTCTTTCTGCTCTTTGCACACAGCAGCTCTAAGAATAGAAACCTGAACACTCAGTGACTGAGTCGTGTTTACATGAGGTCATTTGTAATGTTTCTGCTCCATGTGATATTACCCATGTGCTGCCATGATCACATAAACACACCATCTCTTCTGTGAATATGTTATACATGCAGGGACATATATCACTTATTCCTGAGAAACGGGACAAAAC